>BMAR01000074.1:0-257110 GCA_021605115.1 Astrephomene gubernaculifera
AGATTCGCCTTAGCCTCTGCATGTTTAGCTGCCCCCCCTTTTGGCAGGCCCCCGTGTGGGGTCCCTGCTTGGTGGGGGCACAACCGCTGCAACAGGCAGGCGGCAGCTGCGGCAGCAGCAGCAGCAGGCAGACTAGAAGTGGCAATGGCGGTGGCAGCAGGGTAAGGGCGCCTACCCGCTGCCTCCCTAGCGGGCGCCTAGTCCGGTCGTGTGAGGGGGGCGCCGCAACCAAGCGGCCGCTCTCCCCTCACACGACCTTCCCCCCAGGCGCCCCGGCTGCAGCAGCACTGCCACCCCACCCCCTCCTGCCGCACGCTTGCAGCACTGCCGCCTACTGCTGCTGCTGCCGGCGAGCCGCGCACCTGACCCCAACTGCAGCGGTGCTCTCGTCTCGGCTTACTAAATCATGTCATCATAGGGCAGCGCCGGTTGATTGAAACAAACATGCTCTCGCACATGTATGCAGACGTGGATGCGTGGATGCCCGTCTCCTCCGATGTCACATGCAGCTAGCACATGCTTCCCGGCCCCTCCCGTTGAGGTTTTCTATAGTTTGGTCCATCTCTAACCCCCTCTCCCCTCTCCCCCTCTCCCCCCTCCCCCACCTTGAGCACCGCCACCAGCGCCGCCACCCGCGAGGTCCCCGGCAGCGGCTCCACCCCCCTGTCCGCCAGCACCGCGTGGATCAACTCCAGCGCGGCAGCGGGCTCCAGCCCCAGCACCACAGGCAGCGCATGCACCGACACGTACGACCGCAGCTTCTCATTGCCGCTGTACAGCGCACCCAGCAGCGCACCGCGCCACAGGGACACCCAGGGGGAGGAGGAGGGGAGGCAGGAGGCGGAGCCGCCGCCACCGCCGCAGGCGGCGGCAGCTGCCGCTGCCGCGGCCTGCTCCGCCAGCTCCGGATTGGCGCTGGCCTCCGTCCTTGCGGCCGCCAGCAGTGTCTTGAGGCACGCTGACGCGGCGCTGGCGGTGGTGTCGCTCTGCATGGCCTGCAGCGCCTCCCCCACCAGGGTGGGGTGCCGCAGCAGCAGCTGCAGCGCGCAGCCGCGCTGGGCCAGGCAGGCTAGGGGCGCGTAGCGGCCCTTGCGGTTGTACGGCACCGCCAGCAGCTGGGCGGAGACCTTTGGAGGGAGGTGGGGGTAAGGTGGAGTGGAGTGGAGAGGAATGGAGGGAAACGGGAATGAGGAGAGGGAAGGGGAGAAAGAGGAGGGGTTGCCGCCAGCAGCAGCAGGATGACAGCAATCGCTATATCCTAAAAGCTCCTCCGCCCCCCAGCGAGCTAACCCCAGCTCTCCCGCACTCTCCGGGCCCCCCTCCAGCCTCCCTCCCCCTCTCCACTCCCCCCACCTGGCTCTTGAACTCCCCCAGCGGCGGCAGCACCCCGGGCGCGAACCGCTCCTGGCAGTCCAGCACCTCCAGCAGCAGCTGGAAGGCGTCCTGCAGCTGTGGGCGGGGAGGGGAGGAGGGGAGGGAAGGACACCATATGTTGAATGTGAGGGATGTCGGTGGGACGTAGAAGAGGTCGTACAGCTCCAGGGATACGGTGCTGTAGCGGCCTCGGACTACACATGCGGGTTGTGTGTATGTGTGTGGAGAGTACCGGTAGTAAGGGAGGTGTCCTGCCGTCTGCCGTACATTCCCCCTCCCTCCCTCCCGCCCTCCCACCCGCCCCACCTGCCGTGCCGTCTGCGCCAGCGGCTCGTCCAGGTTGGCCCACACCAGCTCCAGCAGCACTGCCAGGCTGGCGGGCCGGAGCAGCGCGGGCTGCAGGGGGGCAGCAGCAGGCGGGGGCTGCAGCTGCCCTTCGGCCGCCGCCGGCGTCGCTGGCTGCTCCTGCTGCTGTCCTCCTTGCGTGCCCTCACCCTGCTGCCCCCCCTGAAGCTCCCCCTGTTGCGCCCCCTGCTGCTGCCACGTCTCCAGCACCTTGGACACGCAGAAGCTGAGCACGCAGGCCGCATGGAACTTGAAGTGCGCGTCGGGGGCGTCGCGGATGCAGCGGCAGCCGTACGACAGCGCGCCGTCGACCAGGAAGTGCCAGGAGCTGCTGGAGCTGCTGGGGGGGCTGACGAGGGGGAGGTGGGGAGTGGCTGGGGAGGAGGTGGCGGGCGGCAGGGAGGAGCGGGGCAGCGACCAGAGGGTCGCACAGGAGGCCTCCCGCGGCATGGCCGTCACCAGGCCCTTCAGCGAGCAGATGCGACCAATGGGCGAGAAGCGCCGGATCTCCGCAACCAGGCTGCTGCTCCCTGAGGGCTGCTGCTGGTTCCGGAGCCACGAGTCCAGCCAGCCGCCCAAGGGCGCCTCAGCGGTGCTTGTTGCCGTACCCTCGCCGCCGCCGTACACCAGCACACGCGCCTCGTCACCCTCGCTGCCGCATGGAGCGCCGCCGTCAGCAGCCGGCTGCGAGGAGGGAGGCGGCGGGAAGAACAGTCCCTGTCCGAACACCGCCGCTGCCGCACCCGGCGGCACGCGCGGCAGCAGCGCCGCCGCCCACAGCACCACAGCGGCGGAGGCGAGGGCCTCGCGGACCAGCGCCCGGCCCTGGCGGGGGTTGGTGTGGCGGGAGGGGTTGGGCGGGGGTTGAAGGGACGGAGGAGACGAGTGTTGGGCGCGGAAAGCGCACGCTGCGATGCCGGCCTGACCCAAGAGGCGGAGGGTCATGTGAGTACGTCCCCCACCGCTGGCCTCTACACCGGAACCGGCCCCGCCCGCCCGCGGGCTCATGGGGCTACCGCGCCTCCAGCACAGGGAGGTCCTGAGAAGCCGCAGTGGCTCAACCCTGCCATACACACACGCCCATCTCCCAGCCCTCCTGCCCCCCCCCGGATCCCTTCCCTCTCCTCTCCTCCCTGGCCCCCACCTCCCTACCTGCAACGCCCGCAGCATCGCACTCCCCGCCAGCACCACCGCATACCGCCCTCCGCACCTCCCCTCCCTCCCCTCCTCCTCCTCCTCCTCCTCCTCCTGCTCCGCCAGGTGCCCCCCGTGGTGCTGCAGCAGGTAGTACAGCGCCCCCACGCCGTCCTGCACCTCCTCCATCAGCCCCGGAGCGATGTGCAGCGCGCCGCAGTCCGCCGCCGCCAGCACGCCCGCCACCCCGCCCGCCAGCCGCCCCACCAGCCCCGCCACCAGCGGCCGCAGCCAGGTGTGTGCGGCGGGCAGCCACAGCAGCGAACTGAGGGGGGCGGCCAGCGGCACCCCGGTGGGCAGCGGGGGGGGAGGTGGGGGCTGCTGGGTTGGCTGCGTGGGCGCGGTGGGTGATGATGAGGATGATGATGATGAGGTCCCCAGTTCTGGCAGGGGAGAGGAGGCGTCCAGTGCGGCCAGCGCGGCCCGCAGCCGCTCCGTGACGGCAGCTCCGAAGACGGCTGGGCAGGAGCGGAGGGGGGCGGGGACGGGCCGAGGGTGCGGATGTGAGTGGGCGCAGCAGTGCGTAATGGGTGTGATGGCAGAGGAGGGCTTCAAGGACCTGCGGTGGGGCGGGAGACTGCAGCTCGTCCGCGACCTATGCCCCGGGGCCCGTTTCCCTTCCTCGTAGCGCTGTGTGCCGTTGACGCCTCTCTTGCAACCCAACCGCTGCCCAGCCCTCCTCCCCTTCCCTTCCCTTCGTCCCTACCATATGCGTTGTTTTTCGCTCACTGTATGAGCCGGGCCATGGGACCGGGATTCCAGTGTTCGCCTCTACTTTCCCCCCTCCCCGCCCCCCTGCTCACCCAGCTGCTCCGGCTGCAGGCGCTGCACCGCCCCCAGCAGCGCCCGGTGCAGCGGCCGGCTGCCCTCCTGCAGCAGCAGACCGGCCAGCAGCCAGCTGCCAGTGTACAGCGGGTCAGGAAGGCTACCGCTGCTGCCGCTGCTGCCCTCGGTGCCACTACCGCTGCTGCCATTACTATCAGCGGGGGCATCCAGGACATCAGCTGCTGGGGCTGCTGGGGCTGCTTCCGCGGGTGCTGTGGCAGCAGCAGCCGTTGCGGTTGCTGGAGCTGCTGGAGCTGCTGATGTCAGCTTCTGGAAGGCGGCTAGCACGCGGCGCAGGTCCTCTACCTCGCCAAAGGTGCGCTGCAGGCGGGAGAGCGCGAGCAGCTCCGAAGCCAGCAGGCGCAGAGGGGGCGGAGAGTCGGGGGAGAGCTCCACGGCAGAGACCTGGTGGCGGGGAGGTGGATGAGGGATGCTTGGGTGTTTGGGGCGGCGGTTGCGGCTTGGCGGATGGATGGAGGGGTCTGATGACGTGTTTGTTACGAGGGGCGAGACGTAAGGGGGGTAAGGAGGGGGAGGCGGCGGCCGGTGGGCTGCAATGTGCTGCAGCCGCCGGCAGCGGGTTGCAAGGGCAACCCGACGTGCATCAAGGGCAGGCTAATAAGAAAGATGTTTATATGTGGTCCTGGGCGCAAATGGTCAAGGCTTGTCGGACGTATTCTTTCCAGTCGCCATCGTCGGGTAGGACAGCCCAAACGCTGACCCCGCAGTACAGCGCAGCTAGGGTAACAGGTATTAAAGCTATATAGTTCATAGCAATAACTCACTTCCGCCAAGTATTTGTCGCTCCAGCAAGTGCCTGCCTCATTCCATCGCTGATGCCTCTGCGAACGCTTAAATTTCCCGGACATTTTCACTTTCTATCTTCACACATAAAACCGTTTTTGTTTGAAACAGTTAGCAGACGTGCTTGCTGAGGGCTGCATGCAGTTGTCTGTCCAATCCTGCAAGCGCCAACAAGTAAAGGCCGAGCACGTCGGCAAACAGTATATAACCGAGGAGTGCAATTATCACCTGTTTCCTGCTGAGCTGCCGCTATGGGTCTCGGAGCACAATCATGGATCCAATCATGGCGGTTGATGGCTCCTTCAAGCAGTTTAATTGCTTTGTTACCTCAAAGAGCTAGGTACGTAAAAATCATATACTTGTTGCATGTTGCATATAGAAAGAATAGTGCACATTTTAAAGTGGCGGGTGACGAGTTGCCATGACAACTATGTTCTACATGCGGGGAACCCACACCACCTCCCAAACAGCTGGCTGCCAAAACACAGACATGAGGCAGAGGCAACAACATGTGCCGGTAAGCAACATAGGGATAACCAAACAGCAGGTTGCCCAAGATAAAGAACGTACCTCGCGCAGTATCCAATTTGACAAGACCAACGCCCAGATGGTAGTTAAGACTGAAGCTAAGACAATCACCACCAGGCAGTCACGGGTCGACCGCTATAGAACGCTAAACGATTCAGTAACATCCTGCCAAACCGTGGAGAGGCTTCATCCGATGTTGCCTCGTCAACCCCACACTCTAATGCCTTCGCTATGTACACCGTCCTCGCATGACAACACATCCTGTCGCGACCATGCGAAACTAGAGGACAAACCCTACAAGGCGAGGACCGAAACATCATCCCTTTAACGAAACGTATGACACCCGCCTTTCCCCACAACGACTAGAAAAGGCTAGAGGCATTTGGTACTTGAAGACAACAAGACGTCTTGAGCGCCTCCATCCCATTCAATGCTTCCGCGGCCGGTAAATTAGTGAATAATTGGATCACGTATGTATGTCCCAGAACAGGGTGTCCTCACAAGCGCCCCCCTGGAATGCCAAACCAACATCTCTCGTGCCCTTTCTGTACTAGTCGCGTTCTATCCGCAGAATAACTATACATGCCTTTATAGCCTCTATCTCACAAACGTATCCGCAGCCCACTTCCTGTTGGCAGCCAGCCAGGAGCAGCCAGGTTACTCAGCCACCACGCACACGCTTCCAGTGTGTGGCTTCCAGATTTCCTTAGCACAACCTTCTTAGCATTACTAAACATGTTTACCAGCCTCAACACACTCCCTGGCCCAAGCTCCCTTGTGCAGCTATTACGCCTCCTCTCAGCGGATCCTTTCGCATACAACTGTCAACGACCTCGACCATAACTGCAACCGCTCACGCGGCGAGGAACTAACAAGCCGCTATGGCGGCGCGAGGTGCAACCACAGCCACTTCGAAACCCTCGGTGGCCGTCAGCTCAACCATCACGTCACGGCTCTCATGCATGATTCCGGATGCATTGGAAGTAAACTGGGCCGTACAAATGGCCCAGTACGAATGTCGCACGCCAGCTGTCCGTACATACATACGGAAGCGATGAATGTGGCGAAGAGAAATAAATAGTCACACAGTCGCCTTAACTCGTTGCAAGGTTTCAGGAAAGCCCAATCACACTCCCAAACCCGCACCTCGAGGCAAGCATCTTGTTGCTAAGAAAGCCAATGCCTCTTGCGTCGTCGCGTTCTTCTGCTGGATCTCTTGCTGGACCTCTGTACATCAGAAGCAGAGGAAGCTGCTCTACATTATTTACAGCCCACCACGTCCCTCAGCCTACAACGCATTGCCTCCGTTAACCTCCATGTCCACAACCCCGCTACTGCGCCTGGCGCCGCTGGCGGTATCGTGCCCCTCCACAACCCGGCCGCCAGCCCTCCTCCGCGCTACAGCTTGTGGGTCAGCGCAGGGACTGCGGCCCCAAACATGGTGACGGTGGTGGAGGAGGAGGAGGAGGCGGAGCAGGCGCCACCACGGTCGCTTGAAGCGCTGCTGCAACCCCCAGCAGCTACCGGCATCTGAAACGGGGTCCTGAAGGCCGTAGGCATGGGTGACGCCGGCAGGGGTGCGGGGGCGGGTGTGGGGGCGGGACCGGAAGGGCTGTTGCCGCCTCCTGGCGCCGCCAACCGGGTGGCAGCGGGCAGCTGGGTCCAGGAGGGAGGCGGTCGGAGGGAGGAGGGAGGCAGCAGCGCGGCGGAGGGGCTACGTAGCAGCCCAGCTGCGGCCGCTGCAGCTGCGAGTGTGTGGGAGGCCCATGGCTCAGCGGGAGCTACGCTGCCGCAGAAGTCGCCAAAGGCTGCAACAGGGGCACCGGTGGAGGCGGAGCGCGTGACGGCGGCCGCATCCGGGATGCCCCGCACCAGCTCTTGCGCCCCGGGCGCGCAGGGCGCCTGTGCCGCGGCCGCTGCCGCAGCGCTCTGGGGCTGCTGCTGCGGCGGCCAGGAAGCCAGACGTTGCGGCGGGGCGGCTGCTGCTGCTGCACCACCTGACTGCGCTGCAGCAGGTTGCAAGTGGGCGGCACCGCAGCCCGCAGGCTGCGTCACCATCACCCGCTCACCCATGCACCGGCCGAAAGGCCCTCCAACGGCAGGAGCACGTGGGCAGAGGCGGTGGGAGTCATTCTTGGTGGCGCCTGCTGCCTCCGCGGTTGCTGCCTCCGCTGCTGCTGTTGCGGGCGCCAGGTCGACTACCAGCACCGTGATATCGTCCTTGCTGTTGCGGTCGCGGCTGAAGCGCGCGATGGCGGAGGAGGCCAGCCGGACGGCGGCGGCGCGGGGCAGGCCGCGCTGGGCTGCGCGCGCCAGCACGCGTGTGGCGACGTCAGCGACCTCCTGGTTGGAGAGGACGTTGAAGACGCCGTCGGTGGCGAGGATGAGGAGCTGGTCGTCAGGGGAGCGCTGGGTGGTGGTGATCTGGGGGGAGCCGGTCAAGGCGGGCGGTGCGCGGTGAGGGCAGGGTGAAGACATGTGTGGTGTGCGTGTGGGAAGCGCTGTGTGTGGTTAGGATGCTGCAGCTTGAAAGGGGCCCAGACAGCCGCGATTGCTCGACAGGCCAGCAGACAGTGTTGCCGGTGTTGCTAGGTGGTGGAGGTATTGCGCGGGTCGATTGCCGGCAGGGACGCAGAGCGTCTGGGGACGTATGCGCTGTGTGGGGGTTTTATGTGTTGTGTGGGGGGAGGTCGGTGCGTCACCGCTAGGGGTGTGCCCGCCCCACTTTCAGCGCACCCACGCAGGCACCCACTCACTCACCTCGGGTTGAGATGTCAAGCCAAACTGCTGGAGGTCTAGGTCCCCAAAGCCCCGAGTGGTAGCCAGCACGCCCATGAGCCGCTCGCCCTCGTTCCACAAAATCTGACCGCCAGCCCGCAGGATGCGAGCCTGCGAGGTCAGCATGAAAAGTAGCAATCGGTTGTTATCAAGACACATTAGCGCTGATAACATTTGACAACCCACTGGATGTTTAAGACAAACAGTAGCGATGGCCACTAGCATTCGCGTCGCACCCACCCGCTCGTCTGATCTCGCAGGGCGGTGATCCTCTGTCAAGGAAATTACTTGGCATCCGCGACACAAGAGCGCCCGGGAGTCTCCTGCGAGTGGAGTCCCAGCCAACAGGCGGGATAGGTTGACGTTGAGAGGTTCCTAAGTGTAGAAGCTAAGGGTTTATGTTATAGATCATAAATAGCAGCAGGTTCAGCAGCGTTCCCATGGCTATGTTCGACAGGTGAAGGTGGACCCGACGGTTGGTCCACGAGAAAAAAATGCCATTATGAAAAGTCGAAGAGCATTCGTTTAGGTTCATCTGACTCACCGCAATTAGCAACAGTTATTTCCGTTGAGCTCAGCAGCGCGACCGTGGCGGTCGACCCCGCGCCCGGGCAGTTCGCCACAGTGTCCGCCAACGCTGAATCTGCCGCTTGGAACGCCACCTCCAGAGAAGCAGCAAGTTTTAATGGATCTTGACAGCAGGCCGCCACGTAGTGTGGAAAAAAGCCGGCGAGGAAGTGGCTAACCTCCGAGCCATTATGCCCATCGTAGACACCACAAAAAAGAGCTCTGTCTAAGGTACTTAACTGAAGAGGGCAAACACAGAATGCATCCTCGTTCGGCCTTGTAGGGTGCGGCATTACATACGCGCCCACATACGGCTCCTCCATGGCAAGTAATCCATGTCCAAGGTGAGACTTTTCCTGCTGACCCATCATCACAGTGGGGAAAGCGCTTGAAGTGTACCCAACCGCTCGTACGTAAGGGTGCTTGCGGCGGCTTTACTATACAAAACCTAAGACCTTTAAACAATTTTCATAAGTTGTGTCTGTTTGGACAAAAGGGAGGGCGAATAGAGCCACAAGGCAGCAAAATGCTGAGTGTACGAGCACGTCATCATTACAAATACTCCTGGCTAGGACTGTTTTCGCGGCCCCTTGGTGCCCGTACTCGGTGATAGGGCTCCAGAACTTCGGCGTATTTTCCTTCTGACTCTCGCAATAATCTCCAGGAGCATGTACGGGGATCGAACGGTTAGGGCATGCTTAGCGTCCAGGCATCCTTCTTGTTATACTATTTCGGCATTTAGTGTAAACAACCCCTTGCCTCTGTCTACCAGTAAAATTCGTGCTTCTGATAACTAATCTCTTACGTTCATCTGGATTCCCCTGGAACTTGACCTTAAGGCCGATGCGCTTCAAGAAGCGAATAGACAGCTGTTGAGCTACTGCACTTTTGGCAAAAGGCTGCAGATCCAGTGCACAGTATTCTTAAATACAATGCCTACAAGCAGAGCAGCACATACCTCCTCAGTTGGAAAGCCTTATCACCCCGGTGGTCATCGCAGTCTTCGGTTGAATGTTCTATGCAGTTTCTATACGAACTCGCAGTTAATAAAAAAAGCCTTTGAACGTGCCAAACAGGTGACTGGACTTAGCAACACCTTAAGACGTGTTACGCAAGGGACTTTCCTTCTGATACGGCTTGCCACGGCAATGCAGAGCAAGCTTTCTGCCGCTGCGTACCTCAACGCATTTGACTGGATAATACGGCTTCCAAGCGCTGCCCAAGATGAGAGGAGCAGTGCCAACAAGGCTATCAATAAGCTCAGCCGCAGCTTGCAGAGCATGGAAGACCTCAAGGTGCATTTTTGCATTCTGCATGCCCCCTCAGAGCTGCACCAATTGCACCCAGGTGTGAGCCCCGCGTGCGCCCGCAGTTCTCCCGTACACATGTCGGCGGCAGCTTTGGAAGGGGTACAAATGTATCCAACAAGTTTGATGTCGGTAAGCCCGTGCACGCACGCGCACGCTTTGGTGCGCTGCGATTGTGCTCCTTCTTTCCCAGCGTAGCGAAGATTACCGCGCCTGACTTGCAATCCAAATCAACGGCAATGAGTCGGCGGCGCCGGGGCTTGCATCCGAAACCGGATCCATTGGGTTGTGGACGGGCTTGGGATGCAATTAGGATTGACACATATGCGTCCCTGCTGTTGCAGATCTGCTGGTTTTCGTCCGGGAGTTCAATGGCAGACGCCTGAGCTACCCGGAGGACTGGCAGGATACCCGGCTGCAAGAGGAGATGCGGCGGCAGGTAAGCTGCTGGTGACCAGGGGCAAGCAAGCAACCACCCTGTGCCCCGTGCCTAGGTGTGCCCCTACCTGGTTTAACAGAGTACAGCACACGACCCAACCCCGGCATGGGTCCATGGCATAGGGCCCATGACGCAGTGCCCGGTTGCAGCGTCCACCCACACCACCCTGAGACGCCCCAGTCAACCAACGGTCCCTGCGTCCCCCCTGCGCCACCTGCGCACCCACCTGCATCGCATACACATCTCCCATGACACGACAGCTGCGGTCAGTGTTGCCCGTACGCGGCTGTCCAGACAATTTGTCGCGTGACGCTGCAGGCGGTGCAGCACCTTACCCTCTGCCAGCCTTCCTGGAGGGCCGCTGACGTGCAGGCCAGCGTGGACAACCCGCACTACCGCCGGGTGCTGCAGGTGGGGGCGGGCTGCGGGGCAGGCGGTGGGAGGGGGTAGGGGAAAAGAGGCGAGGCACTGTAGAGGAGGGTAGGGAATCGGTGGACCACAGCTGACCACACACCCGGGTTTTATATGAGGACGGCCTGAGCAAAGGCGAGGTGTTAGGGAGCGGGAGGCGGGCAGAGTACGGAAAGGCTGCGAGTGATGCGGCGCTGGGTTGGGGTCGCCGCGGGCATACCGCCAGTTGCGCCCCGCGCCCCAGCAGCCCACCATCCGGCTCCTCTTGGCTCTGCAGGCAGGCAGGCAAACAGGCGGACACTGCGGCACACGCACGGCTCATTCGTTGCTATTGTGCATGCGGCTTCACGTATGTGCTGCGGCACCCGCCAGACCCCGCACTGCTGGTCATGCCTCCTTGCCACATCCCCCGATAACACGTGTTTCCTTGCCGCGCCTGCTGCGTTTGAATGCATGCCAGCTGGAGGTGAAGGGCATTGAGGTGGACCTGCTGATGCTGCCAGACCTGGTCACCGGTAAGGCGGATCGCTGTCCTGGTATGCATGCAGTCGTCAGGTGCACTGCAACGCGGGTTACATGCTGCCGTACATGCCCCTACGGCAGGTCGGAATGAGGATTCGATCAAGAAACAGTATGAAGCGCTGATGCCCCCCGTTTTCCAGCAGGTAGGGATCATGGGAAAGCGCGCGGTATATTGTGTTGCTGCTTGGTTTACGAGATGCGCGTCCTTACAGAAGGGACAATCTGCCACACGCCCAGTTCCCGTGTGTGTAAACTGCATGTGTGTTTTCCCGCTCCTGCCTGGCACATACAGCTGAAGTCACAGCCTGAAGCCGTGCGGTTTGACATCGTTCGCGAGCGGGCGGCGTCCGAAGCCATGACCAAGTTCATCAATACTGACACGGATGAGGTCAAGGGAGTCGTGCGCCTGGTGAAGGTAGGGCCCATGCGAGGACGTCCCTCCCGGATATTCAATTGGCCCCCGGTACGTCGCTGGGCATGTAATACCCGCCGGCCGTACTGCGGCTCTGAGACCCGCGGCTCGGGTTTGGATGCTTTGTTTCGTGCACCTGGTGGGCCGTGTAACCAGGTGCGGTTGATTGGCGTGACGACCCGGGTGACGACTGTTTACCCATTTCGCATGCTGCTGGCCCCAGGCCTGGTACAAGCTGGGGCTGGCGGGGCAGTTTGGCGTGCGCAGCATCGTGTTGGAGGTGCTGGTGCTGGCGGCCCTGCAGGGGCTGCACGAGCAGCTGCACAGCCGCCCGTGAGTCCTTGGGGGATGCCAGCAAAGAGCAAACGCACGGTGCTGTTGTGCGTCCGCGATGTACGCCAAACGCCATGTACTGGGCGTAACAACGCCGTGCTTCATTGCGCCTGATCAACCGCTTGCCCATGTCTTATCGCATGTCTCGCTGCCTATTCAGGATCCGTTCCACGAGTGCAACGCTTGCCTCTATCTCTCCTCGTCTATCTCTCGACGCATGCATGCAGGCCGCTCGACAAGCTGCAGCTGTTCATGGCGACGCTGCGGCTGCTGGTCGGGCTGGGCGCGGGTGCTGACTCGAAGCCTGTGCTGGTGGACGCTGGCGAGTGGGGCTACCGGCCCGAGCTGGGCAGGCGCTGCGAGCACATCTGGGGGCCCCACCCGGTGCGTGTCATCAACCCCATCGACCCCACCAGCAACCTGGCAAGGGTGAGCGGCTGCTGCGCCGGCAAGTGTGTTCGTGTTTGTGTCTGCCGCGTGCAGGTTTGAGCTTTCCACTAGCGACCCTCCACGTTCCTCCTGTGTGTCTGACTGCCTAGCTGAAATCAGAAGACAGGTTATGTCGGTGGTATCATGGTCACTCTTACATGTCGTTGCCACTGCCGAAGCGCGCTGCTGGTTCTACCGTGCTTCCTCGTGCCGTACTCTTCCTTTCCTGCCTCTCCCACCTGCAGCCCCACTATGCGCTCGAGACCACGCCGACCGAGACGCCGACTATGCCGATGTACCGAGATGCCGACTATGCTGGCCTTGCGAGGGAGGCACGCAGGGTGTTGGAGGTCATGCAGGACGGCACGTTCGGGCAGCTGCTTGAGGAGTCCACGCTGGGTCGAGCTGTGACGCAGCTATGCCCTTGGCTGTCCTGCTGAGGCGCATAGGGGCTGCTGGATCTTGAGCACAGAGAGGTGCCTTTAGTCAAGTATCCACTGCAGAACTTCATTCATTCATGCCATTCATCTACGGGACTATCGATGTCTATTTGCTCGGGTTAGGACTTAACCGGCTCGTGGGTACGCTGCCCGGTGGGTGCGGGCGTGCTTGAACCCGGGCTAGTATGCATGCCGGTACATGGTCAAAATGCACGGCGGCCTGCACAGGGAGTGCTGCGTGTGTTGAGCTGGAGGCACATGGAAAGGGCTTCGGAGGCTACTGCAGCTGCCCCTTCAAGCACATGTGGGTTGGCTCTTAGCTAGGCGTGGCGAGCTGCACAGCCCCGCAAGATGCGTGCCGGGTGCATGTGGACCGTCCGTGGTGTTCAGCGGTGCATAGCGGCCTTTCCTCTCCTAGCGAGCAATGCATGCGTGCGTGCATGGCATGAAGTGGAAGCCATGCTGGTTGCTAGGGGTTGTCCGGTTACAATATCAAACCAACTGGGCCACGATGGCATCCGGACCGCTGATCCTGGGCCTTGCATGAAGTGCAATTACTAGTTAGCACGTCCAGGGGCCCAGGCACACCAACTCTGCAGCCAAATGCCGGGGAAACCAGCAGCTGTGTTTGTCAGGCTACCATGCTGCGGCAATGAAGCCACCGGACGCAGCCCACACCGTTGCCTCGGTTGCTTCAAAGCCGTCAGCAGGCATGGACCACTCAACTACAGGTACGTCTCAAAGGACGTACGCAGCAACAGCAACATGAAGCAACAGCGTGGATGTCTTGGGTGCAGCTGTCTGACGGTTGTCATGCAGCAGTCCTACCTTACAAATGAGCTGTTATGAACAGCTCAAAAACAGGGATGGGCTGTCGTAAACAACCGAATGCACCTCGCTCTTCCATGCAAGACCTTCATTATCCAACCACCATCATACCGCCCCATGGGTCATCGGGACACTGTACAAGCCGTTACTACGTACAAGCCTTTAGCCAACGGGTCTCGGGTAGTGCAATACTTGTCAACGCGACAGTGCAGCATTTCTCAGAACTTATTAGCACCACCAACTGCCAATCGCAATCGGAAAACTCAACGCCAACCACAACTTACGGTACTATCGCATCTCTTACATGCCATATACCTTGGCAAACCACGCTTCCCATGCCGTACCGTTACTTACGGCACCAGCCCAGTACACGAGTTCCAACTTGCGCCTACACGGCCCTCAACGGCCTCAGAGCCTTCTTGAGCCGGTCCGGCTTGCGCTTGGAGTGCGTCTGGCCGCTCCCCTCCGTCGCGGCTCCCGCAGCGGTGCCTCCCGCTACTGGCCCGCCGCTTGGCGCTGTGCCAACAACAGCTGGCTTCGCCTTCGCCGGCCGGCCGCGCTTGCGCTTCACCGGCGGCGACTGGACGTCTCCCTCCTCCGCTGCCCCAGCTCCCTCGCCTGCATCTGCCACCGCAGCCGCCTCCTCTTCGTCCCTGCCGTCCCCCGTGTCCCCACCAGACGAGCGGGCCGCCTCCGCTGCAGCTGGCTTCACCTTCGCCGGCCGGCCGCGCTTGCGTTTGGGCTGCGGCGACAGGGCATCAGCAGCCGCTGAGTCCGCCCTCCCCTCAGCCGCTGCAGCCTCCATGCCGCTCTCGTCGTCTACCGGAGCCCGGCTAGACGGTCCGGCTTCCTTCCCCGCAGCTGGCTTCGCCTTCGGCGGCCGGCCACGCCTCCGCTTGGGCTGCGGTGACAGCATGTCACCCGCTCCACCTGCCGCATCGCCATCCTCCACCACCGCTGCGGCCGCCTCGACACCGGTTGCTTCCGCAGCGCCATCCTCGCCTGCCGACGCGGCAGCCCCGCGTGAGGGGCCCGCCTCCTCGCCAGCACTCTGCCGGACCTTGGGCAGCCGACCCCGCCTGCGCTTCCCTGGTGTCGGCGCGGCGCCTCCCTCGTCCTCGACTTCTCCGGCAGCAGCGTCCGCCATGGCACTGCGAGATGGCCGCCCCGCACCCTCGCCGCTGGCCCGCTTCGCCTTGGGCGGCCGGCCGCGCTTGCGCGTGGGTGGCGACAGGGGGGCCCCAGCGGCTGCGTCCTCGGGCCCCTCTTCGTCAGCTGCCGCCTCAGCTTCGCCTTCAGCTTCCGACTGCTGCGGAGCCTCGCCAGACGGCCCTGCCTCCCGTCCCACAGCTGGCTTGGCCTTCGGTGGCCGGCCGCGTTTCCGCTTGGGCGGCGACAGGGGGTCCGCAGCTGCTGAGCCAGCCTCCGCCCCCGCCGCCGCCGCAGCAGCAGCAGGGGCCTCGCCCTCAGCTGCCGCTGCCTCCACTGCCTTCCGCGCTACAGCCCGCTTTGCCTTCGGCGGCCGACCGGGCTTCCGCCTTGGCGACGCCAGAGCTGTTGCAGCGGTCTCTGTAGCCGCGTCCTCAGCCCCCTCATCGTCTTTCGCCGTCTTCCCCGGCGTCCGTCTTGACGGCCCGGCCGCCTCTGCTGAACTTGGCTTCACCTTTGGCGGCCGGCCTGGCTTACGCTTGGCGGGTGGCTCCTCCTGCTCGTCCACCGCTTGCTGCGGCCCCTCGCTCGCGGAGGAACTCGCGCTTAGCTCTGGCCCGCCTACGGAGCCTGGCTTTGCCTTCGGGGGCCGACCACGTCCGCGCTTCACGACTGCAGGCTGGTCGGCCCCATCCGCAGCCGCTGCGGCGCCCACACCCTTAGCTGCCCCAGCGCCGGTCACCGGGGCCTTACCAGACAGCCCTGCAGCCCGCTTTGCCTTTGGAGGACGGCCCGGTCTGCGCTTTGGGGCGGGTGACTGCGCCGCTGCTGCAGCTGCTGCTGCGGGTTGCTCCCCTTCCTCGTTCGCCTCCGCCGGAGCCTCGTCAGACTGCCCTGCCCCTGCCGCAGCAGCCGGCTTGGCCTTGGGCGGTCGGCCGCGTTTCCTCTTGGGCGGCGACAGGGGTGCCGCAGCCTCCTCAGCCGCTGCTGCTGCCCCTTCCGCAGCTGCATCCGTGTCCGCATCCCCACCAGAAGGATCCGAATCCCCGTCTGCAGCTGGCTTGGCCTTGGGAGGCCGGCCTCGACGACGCTTCGGCGGCGATATCATGTCACCAGCTGCGGTTGCTTCAGGGTTCGCCTCCTCCCCGCCTGCCGCCGCTGCTCCTTCCCCAGCTGCATCAACACCCGCAGCCGGCTTCGCCTTAGGCGGCCGACCACGCTTGCGTTTGGAGGGCGAAAGCATGTCGCCCGCCGACAAGCCAGTGTTTGCCTCGGCTGCATCCGCGATGTCCTCGTGCTCGACTGCCTCCCCGGGCCCCTCCTCCGCACCTGCTGCTGCCGCCCCCTTCTTGCCAGCTTCACCTTCCCCCGGAGCCTCCTTGGCAGATGGACCTGCGTCCCCTCCTGCCGCTGGCTTCACCTTGGGCGGCCGACCGCGCTTACGCTTCGGTGGCGACAGGGGGTCCCCAGCGGCTGCCTCAGCATGTGTGCCTGCTGCGGCAGCGCCGTCCTCCTCTGCGTCCTCCGCCGCAGCTGCCTCGGCAACCTCCGGGGCCTTGCTAGACGGCCCCGCCTCCCTTCCCGCAGCCGGCTTGGCCTTTGGTGGCCGGCCGCGTTTCCGCTTGGGCGGCGACAGGGGCTCCGCAGCTGCAGGATCGACCCGGGCTGCAGCAGCGGCATTCCCCGCCGGCTCCCACTTCACTTTAGGCGGCCGACCAGGTTTGCGCTTTGCTGGCGACTGGAGGCCGCCATTGCCGGCCGCCGCCGCAACTCCGTCTGCATCCTCCTCCTCCGCAACAGCAGCAGCAGCGGCGGCCCCTTCCCCTGTTGCCGCTGCACCCACCTGGTCCCTGCCAGCTGCCTCGCCACCAGCCGCTTGGGCCGACTTTGGCGGCCGGCCCCTCCTCCGCTTAGCCGGTGCTGCTGCCTCACCCTCAGCTGCGCCCGCCCCAGCCGCCTGCTCGCCCTCCTTTGCATCGCCGGAGGGCCTCGGTCCAGCAGCAGCGGCCCCTGCCCCTGCTGCCTCCTCAGCGGCTGCTGCTCCCCCCTGAAGCTGCTGCTCAACTGCCACCTGGTCAGGTGGGGAGCCAGCGGAGCTAGAGCTTGCTCCCATGCCTGTAAAGGTGGTGGGGCCACCGGAGGAGCGACCGTGGGTTTGCAACGCTTTAAGACAGTAGTCTTTGGAGTGCATGTGGATGCAGTCGAGTCCCTAGCAAGTGTTACTCGAGGGGCGGAGTCCGGATGTGGGCATGTGGTAGAAGCCTTAGTGCTGGGAGGCAGCCAATGTCTACCAATGGCAGGGAGTTGAAAGGAAGAGGGGCTCCTCTGACAGGCTTATCGCTGCTGCGGGCAAGTGGTGTTTGCACACACCAGTGCATGGGGCTGTATCTGTAAGCATATCTGTGCGTTTGGCTTCGTGTGGCATACAACCAAGGCTATGGCGCCATCACAGTTGCTACGGTTCTGCACGAATTTAACCAGGCGCCAACACTAAACGTAATCTAACGGGCGCAAAAGGTCCTGCCAAACGCGCTGGGGGGCAGCTCCACAAATGCGACCTCTCACCGCCGTGAACCCCACCTGCGCCTGCGCTATCAGCGGCTGCCTGGCCGGTTGGCGGCTGCTCCGCCTCGATTCCCTCGGGCATGCCCAGTTCTACTGGAGGGTGGCAACAGGCAGGAAACTGGGCGTTAGACGACACACAAGACGGACAGACAGAGAGGAGGGCACTTCCTTCCTGCCCTACATTTATTCTATCGGACGTGACACAGAAAAAGGCCTTGCATGTTTTCGTCGTTGAGGGTTCGCTCTTGGCCCATGCACTGCAGAAACTGCTGTGTATGGGCTGGGGCATCAGGGGAGAGGACCCGGCTGGGGCATCAGGGGAGAGGAACTCAGCCACTTGCCGAGTACCATGCCCGTTCGCATGTTTATTCCTTGCGTTTCCCGGCATAGCAAGTTCGAAAGACCGCCACGCACTGGGCATTAGCCAAGCACATAATAAGCGCTTAAATCACTTTAGGTTTGCTCTTAGGAGAAAAAATACAGGAACAGCTCTTATCATCACTGGCAATATTTTTTCTGGGTTCTGGGCCACATTTAAGGCCCAGGCGCACCTGCTACGTTGGCCGAGGGCCCAGCAGGATGCAATGTTCCGGCTTCCGGGGCCGCGACAAAATCAAGAGCCGCCTAGGGAATCAAACCTGTGCATGAGATATAGACGTCATTTATAGGCAGAAGTATCCTAATATAAATACCGCCGTCTACCGCTGTCTGCGACTTGGGTTAGGTGACGCCAGGCGAAGGTTCCGCCTCATAAAACACCATACCTTCGTGAAAATGCCGACAAAGGCAGATCCTATTTGCTTCTGCTGAACCGGTCCTGTTTGTCTCAACTCAGTAGGCAATTCTGACGTTCTGGTGGCGTTGACCGAGTTGCACTGGACAAGATTAAGGTTGACGCCTTCCAAATTACAACAAAAATGCTGAAAATGCCAGAGCTATTCTTGGAGTCAAGCCCACAATTTTGGAGAGCAACCAGCCATGGCATGTGCGGCTCATCCCTATGGACCACCGTACGGAAATCAAGTGTCCATGGTCCTTGCATCGGCTGACACACTCCTTTTTTCCAAGCAACCCAGCACTTGAGCCTTACTGAAAGCTTTTGACGGATTTGGGTATTGTATAACGCTATACAGAATTGTGTCGGTATTTCATCTAGCAGCGTGCGTGCCAAGAGCAGGGCAAGACCCGGGCCAATTTCAGGGCGCTTCGCAGCGGCCCTCGTCACACATGCCACAATTTTTGCACGTTAAGTGCTGAAAGTGCTGTCGTGGTTGCTGGTTGGACTGCTGTCAGGGTGGGGAGCCCCAGGTATTTACTCTCTTGGCCTAGTCAGGCCTAATCCGCAACGCCTGGCGTGGAATGCGATGTGTATATTTTGGAAAGCGCGATTGCTGAAAAATATACCGCTCCGCCGAAGGCGACCCGCCAAACCTAGGCAGGGAATATGGGTTGGCATTCGTTGCAGAGACGTGCATACGGTGTGCTCTGCTCCACTACTTTTTACAAAACACAATCCTCGGCTTCTGGAATAAGGTCGATGTGATTTTACCCGTTTTCCTCAATTCACGGTGGGGGTAAATCCTTTCAAAGGAAGCGGCTGCCATGTCATGTCATGGCCAATTAGCTCTGGACTGCATACTGGGATGAGCCGGGGGTTTCGTTTTTACTTGTAACTCACGAATGCAAATACTTAGAAAAGTTTACAGCCCCCTCTACACGGAAAGCACGTCTGGGCGTTGGTGGACTCCCAAACCGCTGCCCAACACGCTCCATTCACAGTCGAAGTGCTGAACATACATTCCTCCGCGCAGCGACGATACCAACAATAGCGCGTTTTATACAAGGCACTAAACAACAGCTTAAGAGGTGCGAGAGGCGATTGCACAGCATCCGCTCGTATGCCGCTGTTCATCGTACACACACATTCCAAACTGCCATCTTACTCAGTGAATAGTAAGCCCTTTTTTGTCTTCGAACCATTGAAGTTCTACCACGTTATTTCCTATAGCAACTTAACAGCGGGGCAGCTGTCGGTGACTCTTCCTGCATGTTATGTCCGTTGGTCAACAACTCGGCTGTCCATAGACTTTGTCTGCATCGTGCGCACTGCATAGTTGTCCTTCGTAAGGTTAAATTGAAATGGGGAATAGCTGGTTATTTGAAGCGTTAGGTAAACGGTGACCCAAGGCCAAGCGACCGAATCGTGCTCTGTACTGGCCACTATTTACTTTCTTGGTGAGTAAGCCACTGTACTGAAATCCGGAGCTTTTGGAGTATGCCTCCATATAAGCCGTCGCGACTGCTCGGAACCTGACAGAGTTTCTTCGACCACAGCGAGTAAAGTTTGTGTAGTACCTAACCTGGACAACACCTGGAAGCAGTACACCACCAGCGGGCAGCGACGACTGGTTTTGTGTCGTGCAAATGTTCTTGGAACCAACCCAATCGACGAGGCACTTTTGCCATCCCACCCCCGCGCACTCGTAGGCCATGTTCTCCCCGCCTATCAGCGCTCTGCCACCAGGCGTTCCGCCGCTGCCCAGTTCAAGAGGCAGCTCGCTGACTCCTCTGGATGGCTTGCGACCATTCCCGGTCCCAGATGGCCCCTTCAACGCAAGCGGCATGATGCCGCCTCCCAGCAACAGAGGAGTGCGTGCAGCCTCGGCCAACACGCGACCCTCGCCCCTGGCAGCGTCAGGCCGGGGTGCCGCCGCTGCGATGTCACCGCTGCAGGCCAACAACGTAAGAGCCACAGCTGCAGCGGTAGCTAGCGTTGGGCGCCGCGGGTTACCGGGTTTCAACTTGGGGGCGAAGGAACGACGTCAGCCACATGAGGGGTTCCGGCCGTCGTGTGGCGTTTGGACTAATATTGCGAGGAGAACCGAACAAGTGGCGTAGCATATCGTCCGTGGTGGATGTCTTGGCGTCAGGAGGGGTCGCTTTCAACTGCAGTTCCCTGGCCTTGTCTGCGCCTGCTGCCTGCTTCCCCATCCTGCCCATGCCCCACCCCTACTCCCCCTGCCCCCCTCCAGCTCTCCGAGGCGGACAACATCAAGGTGGCGGTGCGCGTGCGGCCGCTGTTCCCTCATGAGACGGAGCGCGGCGGCACCTCCGTGGTGCAGGTCAGCAGCAACACCACCATCAAGGTAGGCAGCAGCAGCGTCGGCAGTAGTGGGGAGGCGGCAGCAGTGGCAGGGGGGGGGGGGTTAGGAGAAGGAGCTGAGGGGAGGTTGGCGGCTGGGGGCCGGGGTGGGGGACAGGAGGACTGCGTGCATGCGGCCCGTGGGGGATGTAGGTGGCGGGGCAGGAGGGGCCCGCCTTGGGCTTGGAGGGGGAGCGGAGATGAGAGGGGTGGGGGCCGGCAGTGAGCTCGCCGCACATGTACAGCTACATGGGACCTTGCCGATGTCACCTCCAGACCTCCTCCATGCCGCCCGACTCCTCTCTTGCTCCGCGCATGGGTCCTCAGGAGCCCAACCCCTCCTTACCCCTCTCCCACCCCAACCCTCCCTTGCCCACCCCTCCTCCTCCCCCCACCCGCCCCAGGTGGTTGTTCCCGGCCCGGCCGGCACCTCCATGCAGCGCGACTTCGCCTTCCACGCCTGCCTGGGTCCCGAGGTGGGGCAGGCGGACGTGCTGCACCTGTGCGGGGTGCCGCAGCTGCTGGACGCGGCGCTGGCGGGGTACAACGTCACCATCGTGGCGTACGGACAAACAGGTGGGAAGGGGAGGACAGGGGGGGATGAGGGGTGGGCTGCCTCCGGGTATGGGCAGCGGCTGCTGACATGCTGGCGGGGTTGCCGTACGGTGCATGGTAGGGTGAGGTGGGGAGGGTTGCGGTGCGGTGCGATGGGGTGGGGTACCCCACTGCCCAGCTCCACTGCTTCCTGGTCCGCCTCCCTGTCTCGCCGCCGCCCTCCCCCCCCCACCCCCCCACTCGCTCCCTCCCTGCCAGGCTCCGGCAAGACGTACACCATGTCGGGTCGCGAGGAGGTGATCAGCTCCGACGGCTACAGCGGCGGCGACACGCAGCACGACGGCATCATGACGCGCGCGCTGCAGCACCTCTTCGCCGCCATGCAGGCGCGCAAGGGGGACACCAAGTACGGCGTGGCGGCATCTTACCTGGAGATCTACAATGAGGGCATATACGACCTGCTCAACTTGAAGGTAGAGGGGGCGGGGGCGGACATGAGAGTGGGGGAGGACATGCGACGTGAGGGTGGCGGTGTCAGGGTGCTGCCAGAGAGGGGATGGCGAAGGTGGGCGGCACCTTGACCCCGCCACCCTCACGTCCCAAGGCCCCCCCCCCCCCCCAACCTTGTGTTGATGCACGTATCTATAATTTTCCCCAGCCATATCCCTCCCACCTTTGCCATCCCCTCTCTGGCCCTAGCTGCGGCCTTCATGCGCTCCCACACGACTCTGACACGCCCCGCCACACACACGCCTTTCACAGTACGTTCCGCCTCGCGGCCAGTTATTGTAACACACGCCTTTGCCCCTCCCTTCTGCCCCCCTCCCCCGCCACCCCAGGCTAAGAACCTGCCTGTCAAGTGGGACGCCGCACTGGGCTTCTACGTGCCGGGGCTCAAGCAGGTGCCCTGCACCAAGATCGACACCATGATGGATGTGAGTGCCTGCGGGGGGGGGTCAAAGACCATACCAAACCATAGGAAATCACAGGTTAGGGCAAAGCAGTGGGGGTAGCAGGCGGCAGGGTGCCACAAGGCAAAGGTGTTGGTTAGTATTCCCTACCGATACCGAGTAGGGGGGGGGCGGGGGACGGCGGGAGGGGGGAGGGGGGAGGTAGCTACTCCATTTGGGCCGTATCAGGCTGGGCTGTAAGTCCCTGCCAGTCGTGTAGCGTGCTAGTGGGGCGGGGGTAATAAATATAATGAGACACTGATGATGCAACTGACGAGTGGGGCGGGGGGGGGGCGCCGCAGCACAGCGTTGTAGACGGGGGGCCGTCCTCGGGGCCCTCTCGCGCGGGATGGATGAAAGATGAAGCGATGATCAACCTCTGCTGCCCCTTATCCGATACGGCACCCCCAAAAACATGTGATTGTGAGTAACCCGACCCGGCAGCTGGCCAGTTAGCATACACTAGTACGCACAATACGGCTGTGGACCTGAGGTGACTCCTTCCCGTTTCCCCTCTTAATCCCCTCCCTCCCCCCTCCTCCCTCCCCCCCTGCGCAGGTTATCCGCACCGGCATGCAGCACCGCCACGTGGGCAGCCACGAGCTCAACATCGAGTCCAGCCGCTCGCACGCCATCATGACACTCACCCTGCACGCCACGCCCGCCGACCCGGCAGCCGCGGACTACGGAGCCCCGCGCATGGGCAAGATCTCGTTCGTGGACCTGGCGGGCAGCGAGCGGCTCAAGGTAGGGGGGGCGGGTGGGGAGGCGGGCGGGCGGGAGCTGGAGCAGGAGGAGGAGAACCGGGGAGGGGGGCGGGGGACTGCACCGTACATCACTCTCATCGCCTCATGTGCATCCCAGACGATTGCAACTCTTAACCTCCTTGCCCCAGCCCTAGATTCCCCCTAGCTCCCTGTCCCCCCGGCTCTCCCCCGGCTCCCCCGCCCGCTTCCCCGCCCCCCTCCGCATTATTTGCTATCCCAACTATCCCGCGTAATGCGGATTCTGTTTCCAAATTACCCCCCCCCCCCGCGCGCATGCGCTCACTGCATGTGTCGGGATATGGATTGGGACCCCAGTTGCTGCACTTTTCATTTTTTCCCGCCTCTCCCCCCCCCCAGGACACCAAGTCCGAGGGCGCCATGCTTAAGGAGACAACCAACATCAACAAGAGCCTCTTCGTGCTGGGCAAGGTCATCTCGGCGCTGGCGGAGCGGGACAGCGCGGGAACCAGCGCGCACATACCCTACAGGTGAGCTAGGGGGTGAGGGCGGGCGGGCAGCGGGTAAGGTTGATCGGGCTGGCTCGCCAAGTCGCCATGAAACCCACTTGCAGCGAGTCGCACTCCGGACCCTCCTTACCGCTATCCCCTCCCTCCCGTCCGGCCCCCGCTCACAGGGACTCCAAGTTGACCAAGCTGCTGATGGACTGTCTGGGCGGCAACGCGCTGGCGCTCATGATCGCCTGCTGCAGCCCCGCGTCAACAGCGGTGGAGGAGACGCTGTCCACGCTGTCGTACGCCACGCGAGCAAAAAACATACAGAACCGACCCACGGTTCAGTACGACCCCAGGGTGAGTGCGTCCCCTCTGTTCCTGTGTGGTTGTGTGTTAAGGAAACTGGCCGCGAGTCGGAACGTACTGTGATTGTGTGTGTATGTGTGTGGGATGGGGGTTTCGGCATGTAGCTCTTGCGGGGGCCTGCAGATGGTGCGATCCTGCTCTACCCTCCCGCCTGCCACCTCCCCCTCCTCCCTCCCAAACAGGAGGCCCAGATCGCCAACCTGCGTCGCGAGATCGAGTTGCTGCGCCAGGAGAACACCTACCTGCGCGAGCAGGTGCGGCTGGGCGGCACGGCGGGAGCGGCCAGCGCCAGCGGCTTCCTCTCCGATTGCGTCTCCACGCCGCTGCTGCATGGGGCCCGACCCGCATGGCCGCCGCTGGTCCCCTCACAGCCGCCGCCGCAGCAGCAGCTTCAGCCGGGAGGCGGCACCTGGGACGGCAGCCTGGCCCCCGGCGGGCTGAACAGCACGCTGGGGGGCAGCAGCACCGCCAGCAGCAGCAGCCATCAGCAGCAGCACCCCCACGCGCCCTGGCCCTCCCTCATGAACCCGCCAGACAGCGCAACGGGGAGCAGCAGGGACAGCGGCAGGGAGGCAGGAGGCGCTGCCGCTGCAGCGGTGGCAGCAGCAGCGCCCCTCCCCCCGCGGCTGATGTCCTCCGGGCGCATGGTGACGTCCGCCTCACCCGAGGGGTATCACTCCAGGGGGGGCACGGCCAGCGGGGGGACGCACCTGGAGCCGCTGCGCATGTCGGGAGGGGAGGCGGCGGCAGCTGGGGTGAATGGAGCAGGCGGTGGTGGTGGCGGCGGGATGACGTCTCGGCGGTTGAGCCTTGCGGGGCCGCCGGACGATGACTTGATGCGGAGGCTGATGGAGACGCAGGTGGGGGCACGGAGTGGGGGAGGTGGGGGAGGTGGGGTGAGATGGGAGCTGAGGCAGGGGTTGGAGGGGCTATCTGTGCGGCGGAGCACTTCGGGGAGGATGTTGAGCACAGAGGCAGAGGCTGGAAGCTGTGGCGAGAAGCTTTGCCTGCTCGGGTGTGAAGACGAGTGTCTTGATGCGTGCTGGGACGCACCGTCTGCCTCCTTGAATGGTGCACCCGCCGACCCCTCGATCCCAACCCCTTGTTAAGCCAGCAGCTCACATTTTCCCAGCCTTTCTCCTCCTGCTCTTCCCTCCTCTCGCCTCCTCCTCCTCCCGCCCCCCACCCCCAGGCGCTGCTGTCTCGCTTCAGTGAGGAGAACGGGCGGCTGGCCAAGGAAAACGACCGGCTGCGGGCGGGCCGGCAGCTGCTGTCTCAGGAGCATGGGGAGGTGAGAGGAGGGAGGGTGTCGGGGGTGAGGTGCGGTGTAGGGCGGCAGCACTGGCGCCCGCAACCCTCCGCCAACACGCGCACCTCACCTGCTGGACGTACGACAGAGCAACACACAGAGCAGCCGCCCCCTGACGCAGCGGCATTCTCCACCGCCGCATGCATCCATGCCGCACGTGTCGCATGCTGGCGGTTACTGCCTCTCCTTTGACTCCCTCCTCACCACGTTCCCCTTCTTCTTCCCATCTCCCCCCTCCCCCCCTCCCCCGCCCCTCAGGTGCTGGACGAGATCGAGCTGCTGCGCTCCAAGCTGGTGGCGCTGGAGAGCGCGGTGCTGTCGGGCGCGCAGACGCCCAACGCGGCCAAGGCGGCGCTGCTGTCCGCAGTGGCGGGGGGGCTCTCCCGCAGCGATAGCCCCGTGTGTAGCGGCAGCAGCAGCCCCATGCAGCCAGCGGCGGCGCAACAGCAGCAGCAGGTGCAGCAGATGGGAGGAGGAGGAGGAGGAGCAGCGGGGGTCGTGGGGAGTAGCGGGTTGGGCGGGAGCAGCGGGGCTGGAGGTACGGGGCTGGGGTTGGGGCTAGGCAGCAGTGCCAGTCCGCTGCGTGGGCGGCCGGACTCCATGAACAGTCAGGGGCACGGCGCTTCGTCTTCACCCTCGTCTTCCATGTCGCTAGGCGGGCCAGGTGGGCAAACACAGGTGCTTGCGGGTCAGCAACAGCAGCTGCAGCAGCACCCGCAGCAGCACCCGCAGCAGCAGCCGCAGCACCAACAAGGGCCCAACAAGCAGCAGTACTATCAGCAGCAGCACGCGCAACAGCACGACCAGCCCTCTTCTCGAAGCGCAGCGGATGCCTACCTGCCGCCGCCCGGGTCCGCCTCCCAGCAACGACAAGAGCAGCAACAGCAGCACTGCCCACCCCAGCAACAACAGCACCACCAGCAGCCGCAACCCCCTCCACAGCAGCAGCAGCCTCAATCGTCCCATGGTTCCAACCACCACCCGCCCACATCCACATCCACATCCACCACACCACCGCATCCCCACCCACACCCGCACCAGCCCGCGCAGCCCCACCCCCAGCAACAATACCCCGCCCCGGCCAATGTCATGTCCGTCGGCACAGCGCCGGGCAACTCCGGTGCCATGCGGTCTCGTACGAAGTACGGCAGCAGCGGCAGCGGGTCGGGCGGCGGCGGCCCTGGCGGCGGCGGTCGCGGTGATGACTCGATCATAGTTGCGGACCGCTCCAAGCTCGCGTTGCTGCTGGGGGATGGGCCGGTCGAGCCGGCGGTGCCGGTACGGCCGCTGCCCATCAAGCCGCCCGAGCCCAGCTACGCTAACCCAGCAAAGGTGAGGAGGAGGTGGAGGAGCAGGAGGGGGGCTGCAAGCCTGCATGGGTGCGGGTGGTGGTGAGGGGGGTTGAGGGTGTGGCATGCGGGGTTGCGTGTGGCGCTCTGCGGGTTGGTTGGGTGGTGGGATGGTAGAAACGGAGCCGCGAGGAGTGCTAGTAGTGGTGGGTTGCTGGAGAGGTGCGGGGAGGGCAGCCGAGGGGCTTCCAGGTGCGCATTCTAGTGAGCCAGGTAGGCCGGGTGGGCGCAGTGAGGGGCGTGCGATGTGCGTTGGCGACATGGAGCCCCTGCCCATGCATGGCTCCTTGGCTTGCTTCTGACACTCCTCTCCCTTCCCGCCCCAACCCTCCGCTCCCGCCCCACCCCGCTCTCGCACCTCCCCCAGGCCCACCACGCCCAGCACATCCAGAAGCAGCTGCAGCGGAGCACCTCCAACCCCACCTCGCCCACCGGCGCCATCCCGGGGCCCGGCGGCGGCGTGTCCTAGCGGCTGCACCCGCTGGCCTGCGGGGGTGTGGTGCGTGTACCGGTGCTCGTGCGTTGTGTGCAGCGACGCCTTGCTTGGAAGAGTGCAGGGCGCGTGCGATATGCATGGGGGTTTACAGGTATTAGGAGAATTTTGTCACGACATGCGTGAAGGCGCAAGTTAAGCGGTGTGGCAGGAAGCTGGGAAGGCGGTACCTAGTAGGCCCAGTTTCTTGGCGGAGAGCCCCTGCTGAGCTAGTAACGCAATTTTCTGCATATGAATACTTTACGTGTCCGCACTCCAGGGAGGGTTGCTGCTGCCGCTGCTTAGCAACCAAGTGTGGCGTGGGCGGGAGGGGGGAGCCAGAGCGTGCACGGAGGACGGGGCTTATAACATGGTAGGGTTTACATTCTACCGTAGTAAGTTGGAAAGCTGCCATGCAGGGGCAGTAGGAGGCGGGCTTGGGAGTTTGGAGGAGGTAATGGCCACGTCGTGATGCAGCCAGGTAATCAGGACGGTCGCGCTGCTAACGCCGGTGGGGTAATCCTCGGCGCTGCTATGGATTGGCGTGTATTGGTATTGAGACGGTTGGGAGAAGTGTGTACTTCCGTTGCACTGCGGTGCATCAAGCGTTTGGCAGGTCATCATACTCCGCCATGACTTACTTCTGGGTACTACGGTACTAGGTATCCTTGGGACTGCTTTTACTGGCTTGAAAGCAGGCAAACAAAGCTATCCACGCCGTGATCAAAAGGTATAATTATGGTCAATTTATGCCGTTTAGTTGGCTACCGTTTGTAATTTTTGTGTTGCACAAGTTCCAGCTGAGTTACCGGTATTCCCTAGCTAGCATCGACGACTCGCCATGTTTCAACAGCTCCTGCGGCCGACGCAGCAGTGTTTGGGAGGACGGCGGGCGGCACAACTAGCAGAGGTAGCCATTTGGGTCGGTTGTAAGGATAGCCTGGATATACACCAATGGCCGGTCGGCTTCATTTGCTGTAGGTGTCTCCAGCCGCAGGGCAAATCCGAAGAATTCATACAAATCCAAACCAGTCTCGATCATTCACGGCATTTTATGGGATCCAACGGGTGAATCGGCTCGTGGCGTGGAGCGCACCGAAGGACCCATCCGGCCCAACTCGCACACCCGTCGAAGTACCCGCGGGAACTAAAGAACAGGGGAACAACCAGCTGCTGTTTTCCCTTGGAATTGGGGCCCTCTGGATTGGACTATTGGGTAAGGCTTGGAGAGTAACGATGGCGTGAAGACCATGTGCACGCTTTGTGGCTATCTGACCGCTATCTCCCTTCTCATATTTCTTTTCCTACACTCCCTCATACACTCCCTCCAACCCGTTACTCTCCGCATTGTCTTTTGGACCACGGCGATTCAGCCTACGTCTTCCTGCTAGCTCCCAACCAGACACCCTATCGCGACCAAATCTTCCTAGAACGGATCATCGGGGTGGGCGAGAAGGATGGGTTCGTGGTCAACCCCGTGTTCGTGTCGCTCTTCAACATCATGGGCATCTACCCCGCCATCTACGCCTGCCTGCTGGTGCCGGGCGGCCGCAGCGGGAACAAGGTGGGTGCGGGGACCCCGGGAGTTGTGCGAGAGTGGTGGTGGTTGCCTGCTCGCTCCTTCCCTTCTCTCCCCCCCTCGTCACGACGCACGAGGCCATAACCCTAGCCGCCCGAGTCACATGCCCGTGCTTTTCCCACAACCACCTTCCCGCGTCCCGCCCCTTCCCGCGTCACGCCTGCAGGTCCCCGCTTGGCCCTTCATCCTCCTCTCCTTCGGCTTCGGCGCCTTCGCCCTGCTGCCGTACATGGCCCTCTGGCGGCCGTACGAGCGGCCCGAGGCGGACAACCCGCTGCCGCCGCCTGCCTCGGAGCTGCAGGGCTGGCGGCGGCTGTTCATGAAGGGCGCGGAGACGCCGGTGATGCCAGCCATGCTGCTGGCTGGGGCGGGCGCCTACCTACTGCAGGTGGCTGGCTGGTTAAGGGGCGGGTTGGTGGCTGTGGTGGCTGTGGTGGCAGGAGGAGGGTTGCTGTTGGCGGCAGTGTGCGGTTGCCCGTAGCTGCATAGATGCGCGGTTGCCATCAACACTTGCACGGGGTCACGGGAAAGCCTAGTACTCGCTACCTACTTCCTTCTCCTCTTCCGCACCCTCGCCACCACCTTCCTTCGCCGCCTCCTTCCCATTCTCCGTCCTCCAACCTCGCCTCTACCTCGCCCCCCCCCCCGCTCCGCAGTCAGTGTCTCATCATATATATTTTTTACCCCCGCTCCGCTCCCCTCCACCCCCGCTCCCCGCAGGCCGCCAGTGCGGGTGGGGCGGTGTGGCTGGACTACCTGAAGCTCTTCGACGAGAGCCGCCTGGTGCACGTGACCACCCTGGACTTCGGCGCCCTCACCGCTCTGGCGCCCTTTTGGATGGAGCTGGATGCGGCGGGAAGGAAGTGGGAGCGCAGGTGAGGGGAGGGAAACAAAATAAGGAAACTGACGAACTGTATGACGAGGCTTCACCATGGGAGGGGGGGGAGAGAGGGCGGTTGCAGGTTGGCGGTTATGCAGATATGCACGGGAGCTACCGTAGCATGATGAGAACTGCCGTACCGGGTTAGGCTGTTGTAATCCCGCCCATGCCGCTGCCCCTGCCCCTGCCCCTCCGCTTACCCTCCCCTCCAGGAGCCAGCTGTTGCCGCTGTTGTCGCTGCTGCCGGTGCTGGGGCCCTGTGTCTATCTGCTGTTGAGACCCAAGACGCAGCAACCGCAGGAGTAAACGTGGAGGCGAGCTGGCAGGCCGCAGCGCGGCATGCGTGTGCCGTGTTTGACTCTTTGAAATCTTTGTTAGTAAAGACCTGAAGAGAAAAGAAGTGATGCTCACGTGATGCGAGAAGTTACGGTCAGTCGCATCATCGCATACCGCATATCGCATGGGCTGGCGACGACGGCGGATTGAGCGACACTTCCCGCAGTGTGCTTCCAGGGCAACAGGGGGCAAACACTGCAATCTGAACCTCAAATAGTCTTCTTACAAAGGACAGCAGCCCAGTAGGAGATGTGTCGCATGCCGTCAACTGTCGCCCTTCACAGGCCGCCCCATACAATTTGGCATGAAGCCCTACCCGCATACCGGTCCCCTCGTAATCTCCAGCAACAGCGCACACGTGAATCTCCCCTTCGGATTGAAGCCAGACGGGGGGACCCCGCCTCCCTCCTCCTTCGCCGACCTAGCCCCGAGGCACACGTGCCGACACGAACACGGCACGTCAACGCAACATGCAACACGCATTCCTTGGGCACTAGGGCCTTCTGCTAAGCACTCCTTGCGCCGTGCCGAGCCCCCAGCCCCCGGCAGCAGCGCCAGCATCCAGGTTTGCGTTATCCACCCGCCAAGCAGATGTCCGACATGCAAGCAAACCTCCACACCATCTAGGGAGGTGGTGATCATTACTACCTGCTTGCATGGGCGACTTGTGTGCTGCTGCTGCTGCTACGCACTACCCAGGTGCATGCTGGCATGCGCACCCCAAGTTCACAGGTTCCCAGACAGCCCCACTTCACGGAAGGAGAGCCGCCAGCAAAACCACACCAACTCGACCATCAGCAATTCGTGTTCTAACCCCCGCCGCACTTCCTCGTCCAGCAGTATGCTAATAACATCATGTCCAGCGCTCGTAGCGGTCCCACCACTACTCAAGCAGCCCTCCCTTCCTGCCTTCCATCCCCCTTCTACAACCCCCTCCCTGCACCTCCATCCTCCAGTGCTCCCCTCCGCCCCTTCCTAACCCCTCCTCCTCCTTAACCTATTTCCCGTCCGCGCCCTTGCCGTCCTTCGCCGCCTCTACCTCCTTCCCATCCTTCCCCGCCTCCTTGCCATCCTTGTCCTTCTTCGCCGCCTTGTCCTTCTCCTCCGCCTTCTTGGCCGCCTCCCGCTCCGTCCACAGCCGCCCCTCCTTGTTGTCGATCAGCTTGTGCAGCGCCAGGATGGAGCGCACCAGCGAGGCCAGGTAGATGACGTGCATCATGTCATTGGACTTGACTGCGGGGGGGGAGGGGGAGAGAGGGTGGGGATGAGGGAGGAGGGAGGGCAATGTGTACAGGATTACTCGGAACGGGAAGGATTGAGGGACAGGGTAGTTGGAGTTCCGGGCCATTGCCCCTGGCGTGCTCCTGCCTTCCCCAAGACCTCACTTGCGGTTCCCGCTGTAACGGATTGGGTTGGATTCCCTAAGACCCGGAAGCCCTCAGCCACCAGCCCACCCCCCACCTGCCAGCGACTTGGACAGCGACTCCACGTTCATGTTGGGCAGCAGGTTAAAGATCTCCTGCGGGGGGGAGGGGGTAAGGAGAAAACAACTAACTGACCGGGGGTGGGGGTGGTGGGTTTGAAGTGTCGGCGTGCGGTGTGGTGTGCCGTGCGGTGGAGTGTGTGCGGCAGCGAGCGCGGGCCCCTCTCCCTCCCCCCTGCAGCCCCCCTCGCTCCAACTACCCCGCCCCACCTGCGCTCACTGCATGAGTCGGTATTGGGTAATGGGACCCCGTTGCTTCGCTTTCCAACTATCTCTCCCCCCCCCGCCCACCCCACCTGCACGTAGTTGATGATATCGTGGTTGACGGGCAGTCGCCCCGACAGCACCAGGCCCAGGTACTCGGAGATCTCAGCCAGCCGGGACTGCAAGCGGGAGGGGGAGGGGAGGGGAGGGGGCGGTAGTGGTGAGGATGCGGGTGGGCAGGTGGGTGGGCCATGAACGCATGGTGGTGGATTGGTGGTGGGGTGAGCGCCGCCGCGGTGACATCGTGGAACCAACTAGCCGGCGGCGTGAAGGGAGCCGTCGCAGGTGATAACTGCATGCATGCATGCATGACAGCTCGCTCACCTCAGTTTCCTTATTCTTACCCCCTGCCCTCCCGGCCCCGCCCCACCCCCACCTGCAGTCCTTTGAGCGCCATGAGCTTGGAGGCCACATCGCCCGCCAGCGAGGACAGCGTGGCGTCCTTCACGTCGCGCAGCAGGTGCTCCACACCTGGGGGCGGGTCAAAGAAATACCAGACCACATGCGGTCACACATGAGGGCAAAAAACAATACGGGGAGGACGGGGATGGACGGGGGGGTCAGGGAGAAGGACAGCGCCGCAGGGGCCCGTCGGCTGCTTGCTCGATGCGAAGGGCGTGACGCCCTTCCGGCGGCTCCCAAGCGCCCCGGTGTGTGCTTCGCACGTGACAACCGCACAGTCCACTCGGACTCGCGACCAGTTTCGCTAGCACACACAACACACATGGCGCGCTCTGCTGCTTACCGATCTCCTCCGCCTCCGTCTGCCCCACCTCCGTGGGCAGGCTGTTGAACACCTGCGCGGGGCGTGCGGCAGTGGAGCAGTGGGTCAGAAGGACGGCTGGGAGTTAAGGCGGGCGGCACTGCTGGCAGCGCAGCGGGGCGGAGGTACCTGGCAGAAGGCATGCGTGCGAAGGCAGTGTCTGCTGCCCCAAAATATGAGGAGTTGACAAGGCATCAGCCCCTCTCCACGCTCTCCCGCAAGCAAGCAGGCAGGCAGACGTACATGCTTCCTGTGCAACCTCCTTCGCACGTATCGCACCGCACACCCCACGTCACGGCCCACACAACTGCGGACCCACGGGGCGGGCTCGGGATCAACTGCCGCCGCTGCGCCCTCACCACCCTGCAGCCCGGGGTAGGGCTCCGCCCCCCAACCGCCCGCAACTCAGCCGTCCATACCCGTCAGCGGCCACCACCCGTACCCAACCCCAGGACCAGGACCGCTAGAGGTCAACTCCCAAGGTATCCCACAACACGCCACTCAAGCGCCTCCCAGCCCCCACCAGGACCGCACCTCCCGTCGGCTCCTCCCACCTCCCCCTCGGAGCGCCCCCTTATCCCCACCAACCCCCTCACCCTCGCCCCCACCCCCACCTTCTTGGCCTTCTCGGTGCCGTCGGTGCGCACCTCGTCCACCGAGTAGTAGGCGGTGAAGGGCAGCCCCACCTCCTTGGGCTGGGGGGCGGAGGGGGGGCGGCAGGGAAGGGGAGGGCGGGCAGAGGCGGGGAGTCCGGTGGTGGTGGTGCAGGGCAACAAGAAAGGCTCGGCCGTGCACCGCAACGCCGCCCCTTCATTACCCCTCATCACTCCGCCCATACCAGTATCAAGCCCCTCCCTCAAGCCTATATAATGGGTGGCAGTGCGATAGCTGTTGGACGTGTCCTTCTTTGTGGCACAGCCCCTAAGCCCATGGCAGTGGAGTGAGAGCCCTCACCTGGACCTCGCAAATCACCAACACCGGGTGGTCGCAGAACTGGCGTATGAGCTCGTTAATGTCAAGGTCCGCCTCACGCAGCTTTGGCCCGGTGCTGTACCAACCCACGATTTTCTCCCGGGCTGCGGCAACATGCGGGGTTTGTCAGCGCGAGGACATAACGATCACATACTCTGCCCAGGTGTGCAGCGCGGTAAACTCACCGTTGACTTTCTTGAACATTTTGTACATCTGCTCTAGGTAGGAGTGGTCTAGGAACCAAATGGTGGGGTCATGCTCATCCTCCTCGAAAGGCAGCGCAAAGCTGTTTGTAACATCTACTGTGCCCTTGTAGAGCTCTCCAAGCAACACACCGACGACGCGCTTCTTTGTGTCCTTCGCCACCCGGTTGTAATGATCCACGACGGATAGCAACACTAGCGGGTGCAGCACAACCTTTTCTGGCCCTGCCGGCATGTTGGCCACCCACTCGTTTGAAATCTAGTAAGGTGTAGCCGGTTTGAGGGCCCAAAGTATAACGGTTATATTGAATGTGGTGCAGATCTGGCAAGGCGCCTTTAAAAAAGCTTAATTCACTACTGATTCGTAAAGAAATTGTTACAGGACCAGTAATGAGTTTTAGTATTACGCCTCTTGATCACAGGAAAAGAGTATGGTTTCGCGTAATACCTCCACTGGCATCGGGCAACTGGGCACAATGCAGTCATGCACCGCCTTCCAGTTCCACTCCACCATATGTCATTGCCAATGAGATGCTTATAATCAATGCTGCAAGGGAATGCCGGAAGGGAAAACAGATCAATGAGGGACTGCTCCCATGGGTCAGTCTAAGCAGGCATGTCCCAACACATACTACAGCATTCCCCTGCCTTACCCGTAAAGCAACAACAACACCTTCGTAATGCGCTAGTTGATGCCCGCGGCTGTTGAGAAACCCTGTCAGAGGACACTGGGCAGGAATGGATGGCAGTCTAAGGGCGGGGTCGTAAGGGTAAGCACAATACCTACAATACGGATTTTCCCGTCATCGTCTCCGCAACGCATGCGCCTACGAGGCCTAAGAAAGGCTGGGCGCTGCGCGACTTGAACGGAGGCTCTAAGGCTTACCACTTACCGGACGCCGCTTAAGGCCTCTCGTAAAGGCCAAAGGCACAGGTACGCACAGGCCGAATCCGATCATGGAGCAAATGGCACAGACTGCACAATCGGTATCTTCCTTGAAGCCTTGCAGGGCAAGGGCATGTGTCCGTAAGGTGCGTACTCCTTGTTCTGGCTGGCCCTAGCGTACGGACAAAAGCATTGGACCCGAATACATATCAAAGGTATCCCTATCTATACAAAGTTACACGTGTCTTCTGCCAACGCCCTTGGCCACGCTTATGGGTTGGTTGGAGTTGCCTTCAGTTGCTGCCAGTTGCAGGGTTTCGGACATATGATAGGGGTTCGTGCCAATAAAGACGCAGACGCATCTGGCCGGTGCAGTATCCACTTCCTACTAAGTAAGAAGCGTGTAGGTGAAAAGTTAATGGGGAAGTGTCGGAAGTCTGGATTTCCGACTGCAGCAACGGAGCCGGACATTATGGCCGGTTGTGGTTGACTGAGCCAGAAGCCACAAACGCGACCAGACCGGTTCTAGGACGTCTGCCTAACGTTGCAAGCTAATTTTAAGCTCGCAGTAGCTCTTGGTAGCATTGGCTGTTAGTGGTATGCCGTACACGGCTTTCCAAAACGCTTCCCCTCCTCTTGTGTTATTCTATAGTATGAGAGACTGCTTAGCTATCTTTGCCACTATGGGTACCTAGTTTCGCGTTACGCAGGCGACGCCTCTTGACCATCGACTAAGTCCTTATGTTTATTATCCAGACATACAACCAAAGGATGTATACTACTTACTCTTAACATTTTAGGCCCCATGCCAAGGGCCTCGGTGCCCACGAATGGGCGCCCAGGCGTCAGCTATACTATCATCTAGACCTACGTGACGCCTTCTCTAGCTAGATAGCAGCAAAGTAATGGAGCGGCAAAGCAGCATTGGCAGTCAAGGGAGTGGCAAGTCCAGCGCCACGAAGTAGGCCGCCTGCACCGGAAGTTTGCGGAGGAGGGACTAGATTCTTACCACCCGCCGTTTGCATAACCAGGATTGTTCGGGACGCTCAGAAGCATGGAGACTCTGTGGAGAGTCAAAATGTGAACAATGGGTTCACTACGGCACTCTTCGGGGTAAGGGCCTTAAAATTGGACACCCAATGGGTAGCGGACTCAAGTTCGTAGGCGCCCGGGAGCTATAGCTAACCCTTTGTAAATCCTAAGACGGCTGTCAAGAAGGCCAGGGGATCTGTGCTGAAAACCCTCGGCGTGACATGCCATTCCCCGCGCTATGCTCAGGTGCTGTTCACCCTCGCAAAGGAGAAATACAGCGACAGTTGGAAAGTCGCGGTGCTGACTGTCGTGGTGGACTTCTTCCTGATCCTTGCCATCATGCTCAACCTTGAATACCCATGGGCGGTAAACCCGCACAATCCGTAAGTCTCCCCTCCTCCCTTATCCGTCTCTTCAGCGTTGACTAAGCCCGGACAAAATGCCCTGCAGACTCTTCCGCTTCTTCTACATGCTGGAAATCCACAAACCCCTGTCAGCAGCGGGATACAAGTTCTACATGATTGTGTTTTACCTGCTGTCAGGCATGCTTTTCCTCTCCGTTGCCATCTGCGTCTGGGTCGCATGGTGCTTCAAGAACGACTCCTTTCCTTTCCTCTGGCCAATTAAGTTCGTTCGCGTCGTAGTCAGCCTGTTCTTCGGGATGCTCTACATCGCAGCACTTAACATCTTCCTGGTCATTATCGAGTGCGCCCCCTCACACGGGGTCTGGGTGCAGCACATATGGCACGTCGGTAAGCGGTGTTGGGGTCAGATCTTGTCCAAACGGTACCGTTACGACCAGGCGCGTCTCACGTCCGTCACTCTAGCCTGTATTCCCTCGTTACTTCAGCCTCTCAACCTGCTTGTTTCCACTCCGCCCCCCCCGTACCCGTGTGTCCCGTACCCACCCGCCTCCGCCCACAGAATGCCTTGCCATGCCCCACATGGTTCACGTGGTAGTCTCCTTCCTCAGTTCCATCACCTTTGCGGTAGCGGCGCTGCTGCTGGTAAGCTCTTGCGGGAGGACGAGCTGGCGGGCGGGACGCACGCACTTGGGTTGTGGCGTGTGGGTGGGCAGCAAGCCGGCGCAGTGGGCATGGGACCAGGGCCCGGCCTTCGGCCAGGTTTAAGGGGCCGGTGCTATCAGCCGGCTGGCTCTGCAGAGACTGGGCCTAGGGTGCAGTAGATAGAGGGCGGACGGGATGGCAAGCCTGGCGACCATCACCCCGCGCTTGCTTGGCGATGGGGCTGGTGCACGCTCAGCGCTGCAGGCTGGCGCCTCACACCGGGCTGTGCAACTAGGATTGGGCGCCGGGGGTGGGGCCCCGGTTGCATGCAATGCCAGGACTGTCGGGAGTATCCTGGGCGGTTGCGCGCACGGGGTAGTACGCGTTAGTGGTAGGACGACCGAGCGACTGCCTGTGAAAGGTGCAGCAGAAGCAGCTGAAAGCGGGATGAGCTGGCTTCAGGGGAAGCCATGTCGCGTCCTACGTGAGCGTATCCGCCGCAGTGTGTCCGGCATGCATGTCCCTGCACACATGCACACGCGTCACCTCGTTCATCCGCGCGAGCTGGTCCCCCCGTGTGCTCCGCACCGCGCCCGCAGGTGTTGGCCGACCACGAGCTGCACCCCATGTCTCGCAGCCTGCTTGCCGCGCCGCACAGCATGGTGGAGCTGAAGGCGCAGCTGGCCAAGACGGTGATCACGGTGGTGGATATCTTGCTGTGGTCCTACCCCAAGGTGCAGGGCGTGGTGTTTGCGCTCTGCACCGTGGCTTCCTTCTACTACCACATGAAACAGGTGGGTGGTGGGAGGGTTCGGGGGGCGGGCTGGAGGGGTGGGGAAAGGGGAGAAGGTGGGATGGGGGCCATCATGGATATGAGCTGGATGTGGGTTGGGGGAGCAGAAGGAAGGTTTTCAAGTGCTGGGTGGGAGGGACTGATAGCCTTGTTTAAACAGTCACCTCCCCAGCCAGATTTGACGGAGCACCACGCCTCCCGCATTTCCTTTCTCCCCCCCTGCCCCGCCCCCCCTGACAGCTGCCGTACTACACGTACTGGATGAACAGCTTCCGGCTGTGCTTCCTTGCGGTGCATGCGTGGGTGGCGGTGCACCTGTGCGTGCTGGTGTTCGCCGTGAAAGCGCACATCGTCAAGAAGGGCGGCATGGGCTTCATCGAATGGGAGGTGGAGAACTACGAAACGGCGAAAGCCATCACGGATGTAGGTGGGGGGAGACGGGCGAGCATGCCATGCTTTGGCTTATGGGGCGCCGGCGCATATTAGGGGTTTAAAGACTGGTGTTAAGAATCTGGGGATGTTAAAAATCCACCCGTGTGCCTAGACTCGTGTATGACTTGTCCTGCTCGGGCGGCTATAACAGCTAGGGGGCCGAGGTGTGCGTCATTGCCCGATGCCTTGCGGGGGTTGCGGCTCCTGCTTGCACTGCGGCCACACGCGTGCCGCGTTTGGGCGCCCTGCGTGGCCCTAAGCTGACCCGTATATGGCCTCACGGGCCTGCCTTCCCTGCCTGTGCAGTCGATGGCTTACGGCGTTGCCATCGTGTTTTGCGGAGCGGGTCTTGCGGCGGCCGTGAGGCTGTACTACTTCTTCCGGGTGGCACTCAAGTTCCAGGTGGGTAGCGGAGCAGCACCGCATCGGGGTGCTGGTGGTAAAGATAAAGAAATTGACGAGCCAACTAACGAGCTGTATGACAAGCCTTCACCATGGGGTGCAAACTTGGTAGCCATGGGGTGCTGGGGGTGGCGGGGACGGGAGTGTAGGAACAACGGGAACAGCCGGGGCCGGTACATGGCTACACCAGGGCTGCGGCACATGCGAGCCTTAGGGGATGGGGGAGAACTAAACGGAAATGAAAAGCTGTGGCAATGGGGAGGCTAATCGCATGTGCCGCCACTCCTACGCTACTCCTATACTCCCACAACACTAGCGTCATACCTCCCCTCCCCTGTGCCCTCCCCTGCCACCGCCTGTCGATGCCCACAGCGCCTGCAGCAGCAGCCCACCCTCTACTCGAAGCGCGTGCACCGCTTCGCTGACGAGAAGGACGTGGAGATCTGCAGCCGCATCGCGCGCGTGTGGGACGAGGACGGCGTGCTGGACCAGCAGTGCCTGGACCTGGCGGAAACCATCTTGCGTGCGGGCATACAGCAGTTCCCAAAGTAAGCACGGACAAGCCGCAGTTAGTAGGACGGGGCATACAGTGGGTAACGGTGGTTGCATGGGACCATGTAAAGGGCCGGGGTGCATAGGGGCTATAGCACTGAAGGGCCGGGCGATAGGCGCCGGATGGTGACCTTGTGGGCGTGGTTTTGAAGTGGTTTTGAAGTTTGAACATCCCCTTCGCACCCTTTGTATCCGTCTACGACATCTACACCGCTGTTTGGGCATTCATCGATGAGCGCAGCACAGCGGCCATGGCTTTGCTTTACTTTTTCCTTCCTCTCCTCCCGCACCCGCCGTAGGTCGCCCTTCCTGCACATCATGTACGCCAACCTGCTCATCGAGTGCCGCCAGCAGCTGCAGGTGCGCCGGGGGCTCCCGCCTCAGCAACCGAAGCAGCCTCCCCGTCCCGCACTTGTGTTGCATGTTGCACCCCTTACCGTACTTGTACGCACGTGCTGCCGTAGCCTTTGCCTGGTTCTTAGCTTGCCGCTTCCGCGCATCGATCGTGCCTTGCCCCCTTTGCCAAGATATACCTGTGTCCCTCCCCTACCGCAGAGCGGCTGGGCGCAACTTGAGGAGGCTCGGCGCATGCCGCTGAACCTGTCGTATCGCTTCTCCATCTTCACTCGGGAGCAGGAGCACAAGCAGAAGGCGGCGGTCAGCAGCAGCGGCGAGAGCGCGGCGGACCTGGTGTCGTATGTGGAGTTCCAACGCAACTACCGGTGAGAGGGGCGATGGCAGGCGGGGTGCAGAGGCTGAAGGGACACGGTCTAAAGCTGGCACGGCTGCGCGGGGTTCGATTTGGGTTATAGGTGACGCGGACCGCTGTGGTGGTTTACGTGGATTTGCCGTACTCTCACAAGACCTTGTCCATGCCATCTTTCCCATCTCTCCCATTCCTCCCTTCTCTCGCCACCCTCGTGCTCCCCACGTACCCAGGCTGATCCAATCCTACCACAAGGCGGCGCTGGTGGCCATGCGGGAGTTCTGGCGGTTGCTGCTGAACGACGCCGTGAAGCTCAACTCGCTGACGTCGGCCTTCCGCAAGATCGAGCAGATGGAGAAGCTGGCGGACAAGACGTACAAGGTGGTGCTGGAGAGGTATCCCAAGGTACGGCACGGCGCGCTTGGGATTACGGGGTAGCGAAACCAATAACCTAAAACCACAAGTGAGGGGCGTACATGCTGACCACACCATGCGTGTACAAACGCATTCCTTGTGACCTTGTGCCTCTTGTTGACCCGCCCGACACCCCCCCCGGCCGTGCTGCTGCCGCTGCAGGCCGTCAAGCTGCTCCGCAGCTACGCCAACTTCCTGGAGACGGTCAAGAACGACCCTTGGACTGCCGCACAGTTCTACAGGTGAGGGCTCTCGGGACTCCAGCCAGCAAAACTTGAACCTCCTCCGAAGCGCTGAAGGGCTCGTTCTTGTGGCCTTGCTTGGTGCTTGGTTAATTGGAATCCCGGTCCTTTCCTACCCAAACGGCTCCATTCCGTCCCACCTGTGCCTCCCGTCCCCGACCCCGTAGTGAGGCCGAGAAGCAGGAGGAGGCGCTGGAGAATGCGGAGCACGACATGACGGGGGAGGAGGGGCTGAACATGCGCAATTCCGCAATCGTCACAATTAACGCCATGGTAGGATCGATCTGGTGTTGTAGCTATCGAGAGTGCTGGTATGCTGCTGTTGGGAAACTCTTGGCTTCCTATCTCTCCTTGGCCTGTTTTGTTTGCAACCTTTGCGTATGTGACCGTGCGCCGGCCCAGCGTCCGTGCAAAGGCTTCCGTACAATGTCGCTGCTGTATCCCAGCTGCACTGCTTGTCGGCTGCCCCCTCTTTCCGCAGGGAATCATCCAAATGGCCAACAAGCACGCAATCAAAATGTTGGGGTACGCCAAGGGCGAGCTCGAGGGCAAGAACGTGTCTTGCCTGATGCCGCAGCCCTTCTCCTCGCGCCACAACAGCTACATGCGGAACTACGTGACCACCGGTGGGTATCCGGGTTTCTTGGTTTCGCGTCAAGGCCCGCGCTTGCATGTTTCGCCCCATGTTTAGAAGACCCCATCCTGGGTGCTTACCTGCCCTACCTTGCCTCCCTGACCCGCTCCTTGCGTCGCTCTGGTGCTGCTGCATGCTGCTGCTTCATGCATGCAGGCAAGGCCAAGATCCTGGACTCGCTGCGTGAGGTGGTGGCGCTGCACCGCGACCGCTATGTCTTCCCCATCAAGATCATGGTGACCAAGACGCAGGGCACTGGCGCGGACGCGGTCTTCATGGGGCTGCTGAAGGTACGACAACAAGGGGGCTCTGCACTGCTGCGGTACCGGGTTGAGAGGATTGCGAATAGTACGGCGGATGAGTATCATAGGACGTTTTCGACGGTTGCATGTAGCCGCTTGTTACATGCGTGCGCTAGTGAAAATGACTAAAAGCCTGCAACAATTAATGACTTGTGTCATCGATTTCGTCGTATGCTTCGGCTGCCTGCATACCGTGCTTCTCCTCCTCCTCCTCGTGCGTCGTCCGTAGGAAGTGGAGTCGGACCCTCACCAAATCAAGGCATGGGTGATGACCACGGGCGTGACGCTGTGTGCTGACGCCTCCTTCACCGACTGTGCGGGCTGGGCGCCCAACGACCTCATCGGAAAGCCCTTTGTCTCGATCGCCGCGGATCCTGACTTTGTCACAACGTAAGCGGATGCTTAATGGATATCACTTTACATCTCTTTGCTGACAGCTTATGCTGGGGAGAGTGGCCGATGTGCCATGTACCTGTGCTCCGTACGCAACTACCATGCGTCCTGCTAGCTGTTAGCCCTGGGGTAGACGTTCCAGGCGTTCACACCGCTTTCAAATTGATACGTTGCGGCTACGACAGTGCACGTGGCTGGGTCACTGCCATATCTTGCCGTGCGTTATTCAACGGTGGCCCTTTGTGCCCCGCTTCGCAGGCTACTGGACCATGCGATCCACAGCACAGAGGAGGAACTGGCAGAGGGAATCAGGGTAGGCGGGTGGCTGAGTTGGGGGCTCGGAAAAGGAGACGGTGGGCGCGGTGGGATTTGTTGTGGGGTTGTGCCATGCACAAAGCGTGGAGGGCTCTGCACGCAGCGTACGGCGTTGAGCACGCCCTGTTCCTAGCTTGCTACCACCTTTCGCCGAAATCCTTAGGTTTACAACTTACCTACGCCGCACCTCACAGGCCGACGTCTTGCTGACGCACAAGTATGCGGAGGACGTGCCCGTCTCATTGAAGATCGACATGGGAGGTACGTACCGGCACCCGGCCTGGCGCTTTGCTGTCCCTGTTCTCACGAGCTCACCCCTTGTCTCCCTGGGCTCCCTTCTCGCTCCCCTGCAGGTACCGCCGACCAGCGCCTGCTAGTCCTGACCATGACCCGCCGCGGGGAGGTCGTCCCCACCATGGTGTTCGACCACCACGGCCGCGTGCTGTTCGCCAACCAGGCGCTCTGCAGCCTGCTGGGCACCAAGCCCAAAGACATGCGAGGGCGCGACATTGCCACGCTGATGCCGCAGCCCTTTGGCTTCCTGCACCACCGCTGGATCAAGGAGGCGGAGGCGTCGGTGGCCCGCGCGCCGCCCTCCAGCTGTCGGGCGGGTGCGGTGCACAGCCTGGTGTCCTCCAACGGCGTGCATGTGCCGGTGCGCCTTTCGATCACGTCGCGGGAGATTAGCGGCGCGCATGTGTAAGTCGACGGCCCGTGCGAGCGCGCCGGAGGAGGCGTGGGGTGATGGTCAGGCGGTGACTTGTGCGTAACCCACCGGTATTCCCATGCTTTGGCACCTGGTCATTCCTCCCATCATGCCTACATCACCCCTACCACCACCCACCCATGATGGCTCAATGCACCCGTCCAAACCCTCTCCCCCTATGGCTCCCTCCCTTCTCTTCCTTCCGCAGCAACATTGTTCGCGCCACCCGCATCTCCAGCGAGGAGCACCTGGACGAGCAGCGGCTCAACATCACCACCGACCAGCACGGACACATCATCAGCGTCAGCGCCGCGCACCACCATGGACCCCACGCCAGCACCAGCGGCCTGCCGCCGGCGCTGGCGGCGGCGGAGCAGGCGGCGTCGCGGCCGCAGACGTTTGGCTTTCCTGCGGAGAACCTGATGGGGCGGAAGCTGTACGAGACGGTGGACATTTTCCAGGAGTGGCATGCGCAGGGTGGGTAGAGAATCTAGAGATAGCTGGCCGCAAAGCAGTTAGGGCGTTAGAGATTGGAGAGAGTACGAGTAGGAGGAGCAGGGTGTACTCACGGGTCTGGGTGCGGTGTGAGTGGGTGTGGGTATGTGGGGCTCTGGTTGCGGACCGGAGAATTGAGGAGGTGAATCACCTCGGGCTCGAGTCCTCATGCCGGGGTCATCGTTGGCTTGTTCTGTCCCCGCAGGCCACAGCGTCATGCACGCGGTGAAGGCGCTTGCGCAGCACTCCTCCGCCCGGCCGGGGTCCGCGTGGCGTGTGGGGGTGCTGGTGCAGCACATGTCGATGGAGACGGAGCGCGTCGCCAAGGGCGAGGGGGAGCCGCAAGGTAGGCCGAAGCAGCCGTACATTGAGAAGTCGGGTAGAGAGAAATGTTTACTACCAACCTTCCGGGAAGGCATTCGCCCTTGCCTGCTCCTTTCTGCCTCCGAAACTTTGCACTCCACTCCTCTACCGAGGGCCGTTTGCAGAGGCCGTAGCCTGCCTTACCCTGGCCTCCTAAGCCTGCCCCTCAACCTGCCCCTCCTGTACATGCCTTCTGCAGCCTCGGAAGCGCCGTCTCGGGAGCCGACAGGGACGCTCTCCCTACAGGCCAGTCGGGGCCAACTGCTGAAGCGCAGCAACACGTTTGCCCGCTCCTCCATGACCAAGTGGCGTGCTGCCATCATGCAGGTCATGGGGCCCGAGGTAAGGGAGAAGGAAAGAAAGAAGGCTTTCATGCGAGCGATAGCATATGTACTGTTCTTTGGCCAAGCACGCGCCCATGTGCCTCATCCCTCCTCTTTCCTGGCATTCTCCATGGCCTCATGCACATACCACACGCATGCGACTGCGGCTCCCTCAGCAATCACCTTTGCCGCCTCTGCCTCCTCCGCCCTGCCCCACACGGCGCCCTGCAGCACACCGCGGGTGGCACGCACTACACCATCAAGCTGTGGCGGCCGGAGCTGCTGAGCGGTGTCATGGAGCTGAACGAGCGGATGAACGTGGTCAAGGCGGACACGGCAGCGGGTGAGTGCCGGTAGCTCACGCGGCGTCGCCGCTTTGGGAACCGGTAGCGGTAGCGATACCTCACCTCTGTAGTCCTTTGTCAGCCGCAGAGCCGCAGGCACCGAGCGGTTGGAACGACCACTACGGTTACCTCCCACCTGCTAGCTGGTTACAATTTTTCTTTAGTTACTGTCGGGTTTACAGACAGTACTGCCCGGTGTCCTCAGCAGCTTAAGCTACCAGTACTCAAAATGCAGCTTCATGTCAGATACCTTACGGCTCCGCTCCTGCCGCCCTCTTACCTGCCTGCACCCTTCCAGGCCTTATCTTTGGTGTGCCTGCCAACGTGATGGCTCAGCAGCACCTGTCACGCTTCCTGAAGCTGGGCGGCGCGCAGGAGGACGGCGGCGGCGGTGCTGGCGGGCCGAGGTCGCGTTCCCGCAGCGCTGACGGTGGTCAGACGGCGCTCATCAGCATGGAGTCCCTGTTGGGCAACAAGAGTGAGTGCGGTGGTCTAGGAAGGGGGCTGCTTGCGGTCTTCTTGGCATGTATGTGTGCGGAAGAGGCGTTGCGAGGTGAAAGCCCCCTTTTGGTGTTGTTGCCGCTACCTTCCATCAACCGGCTGCCTAGCTACGTTGTAGGTCTTGTAATGCTTTCAATGATTCCAACGTACATGGTTCTTACGCGTGTTGCTGGCTGCACCTCGCCGCTTGCAGACGTCAAGGGCGGCATGAAGGCCAAGAGCAACGCGCACAAGACGGGGCCACGGCGGATCTTTGAGGCTCGACATGCGGACGGCATGCCGCTCCAGATATCCTTCCAGGTGCGCTCGGCATCCATGCTGCGGCACCATGCGCCCAGCCATACATACGCACACGTTGGCACACTTGGTCGTTAGTTAGCTTATTACGTGCACGATTGCGTAATGTACCGGTACTTGCATGCCACCTTGCCTTTGACCTTGATGTGCATACACGCACCCATGGGTGCCCCCATTTTCACTGCCCCAACTTCATCCTCTCCACCCGCTTTCTTCCCGCCGCAGGTCGCCCTCAAAAACGGCACCAGCAACACCCGCCTCATGGCGGCCATCAAGCCCCTCAACATGATCAAGGGCAACGTGGCCGTGCTGTACGCCGCCTTGCGAGGAGAGGACCTGGACCACTTCACAGCTGACATGGACAACGGCACGGCCTCCTACTACCGCAGCCGCACGCTCACGCTCAGCGTCGCCAAGGAGCCGCATGCAGCCTCGGCCAAGGAGCAGCCTCCCTCCCACTCCGTGTCCGGGGTAAGCCGATTGCGCTCCCAGAACAGCGGTGTGCTGCAGCGCGGGGGCTCCTCGGTGCACCGGGCGCATACCCCGGTGGCGGGCGTGAAACTGGGCTTGGACAAGCACTCGCCCGGGCTGGATGGGTCTCCATCGGCGCTGTCAGCGGTTGCGGCGGGCACAGCTCCGGGGTTGGCGTCTGCAGGCACGCTGAATAGCGGCAATGGACGAGGTGACTCGGCGGGCCTTGCTGCCAGTGATGAGGCGGTGACGACAGGCCATGTGAAGGTGGAACTGGTGGACGGCCAGCCCGAAGACAAAGCACTGGGTAAGTCGAGGATAAGGACTGGGAAACATGGGAACTGCCAAGCACAGGCGAGGCAAGGTGAAGCTTATCTTAGCACCGCTCTGGTAGGGGCTGTGTGTCGCTCGGTGTGTACCGCCACCTTGCCGTTGGACCCCCTACCATTTCCTCCGTACTGCTAACGCCATGTGACGTCACCGCACCGTCGCACACACCCATGCACCGTGCAGACGACCAAGGCGCGGATGCATCGCTCCTCATCACAGCTGCGACAGCACCCACCACCGACCCCCTCGCCACCAACCCATCAGACAACAGTAACATGCTGGCAACGGCCCGCGACGTGGACCTGGTCATCGCACTGGCGCCGGCGCCTGAGAAACCCGAAGCAACTGCTGCAGAACCACCAGGAGCCGAGGGCGACGCCGCCACTGACGAGAAGAACGCCGGGGTGCGTGTCACAAGCCGGCAGCCCTCTCAGCGGTTGAAATCCCCGCCGCCTCCGCTGCAAAACCTGCACAACTCGAGCAGTCTGTCGGGCTCTGGCAGCGGCGCCAACCGGCCGCCCATCAGTGACGACAGCGCCATGATTCGGCCGCGCCACCATGAGGCGCTGCCCAAGGAGCGGCACCTCTCCCGGCGCTTTGTGACGCGGGAGTGGCAGGAGGTGGAGCATGTGGACCCAGATCAGGTGAGCGCCCTCAGCTGGGCTCGTGTTGACCTTCCTCTCTCCCTCTCCCTCCCCTGCTGCGGTGTCGCTTGGGAACCGTGTAATGCACGCTTGCAGCATAATACCGAAACGCCTGTGTATGCGTTCCCCGTACACATATTCACCCTGAATCTTGGTAGTCCTGCTTTGGACCCTGCATGAAGCGTACCGGCATATTCCTTCCTGCCACCGCAGGTGCCCATTCCGCATGACATTGACTACGACATCGAGCACCACGTGGGGGATGAGAAGGACATGGCGGTGTCTAGCAGCTCCTCCAGCCACGAAGATGACGATGGCCCGGAGGCAGACGCAGACAAGCACGTGGGCAAGAACACGGAGGGCGCAGCGGACAAGGTGTGGGTGGCGACGGTTGTCTCCAGCCTGGTGTTTAGGTTTGGACTTTCGTGTCAGCTGCCGCATGGGAAGACGCGAGGTGCTGCGCGTGCGAGAGGCTGCCTAGGCCTATGTGGACTTTTATATGCAGTGAAGCGCCATGCTATGCTGTGCGTAAACCCCACAGGGGTGATGTTAATATATATAGACATGGTCTGGCAGCTAGCTTGGCGTTCCCGTTGCGCCGCTGCTCTCCTTTCTTAGGCCCCCTTTGGACCTGCTTGGGCTGTAGGACCCCACGGTGTCTTTTTCTCTTGCCGCAACCCAACCCCGCGCAGATGACGCGCGAGGAGGCCTTGCAGCGCAAGCGGACTATGGCAGCGATGGAGCCGGGCGAGCGAGCGCAGTACGTGCGCGGCGTGCGACGTGTCAAGGAGTGGCTGGCATCAGGCTACTGCTTCGACCGGCGTGACGTAAGCGCAACGGGCAATCGAGGGCAAAGCAGGGTGGAATGTGTGGCGTTGAGGTCAGGAAACGAAGCGGTGACGGAGATCCTTGCAGGCCCTTTTACCTGTGGACCGTAAGCAATCGCAGTCGCTCGGTAATCTCTTCCCTTTACTCCTCGTGATGTGGGTGTTTGCCGCGCCTTTGCTGAAGCCCCCTCCCTGACTGACCCTACTTTGCATTTGTCCATGTGCAGGCGGAGCCCTTCGATCCGCCCGCCTTGCTCTCCAAGAGTCCGCCGCCGCTCAACAACGCAGAGGCATGGCACAGCGGCCGGCAACTGTCGCGAGTCATGGAGGAGGAGGGGCCGCCAGCGAAGACGCACGGTAGCTTCAAGAACCATGGTGGGAGCTTCCGTGGAGGGGCACACGGCGGGGTGCATGGGGGCGTGCACGGAGGGACGCATGGGAGCGTGCACGGAGGGACCCATGGGTCATCTGGCGGCGCCGCGCATCGGGGCGCTGAGCTTAACCCGGACGATCAGCTGATTACTCTGGACGAGCTGGCGGCGGAGGTGGAGAACCACGGCGACGACGACGAAGATGAGGGCGAGGCCGAGGAGGAGCAGCTGGAGGAGGAGAACCTGGAGAACGGCAGTGGCGGCGGCAGGGGCGACGGAGGAGATGGGGAGCACAAGGGCCACCACCATCACCACAAGGGCGATGGCCCGGATAGCAGCGGCATGAGTCGCGGACGCCGGCTGAGGCGCCTGCTGAAGATGTTATCCGGACAAAAGGTTGGTTCATGGCTAGTTCCGGAGAAAGGAACAGGGGCCACAGAGTTCTATGAAACAGTCCCTGTTACAGTCCCTGTTTACGTCCTGCGCCTTGCACGGGTTCATTGCCGGTAGTTAGAACAGCTTCCAGGGCCGTCCTCTCACCCCACTCTCGGCCGCCGCCTCTGCCATGCAGGTCAACGTCACGAGGTTGCGCGTGCAGGTGCTGGTGGTGGTCGCCGCCATCCTGCTGGTGCACACCATCTGCTTCATGACGGTCATCATCTACATCAACAAGCAGAAGCAGTTCATAACAGAGATCAGCGCAGCAGGTGGGGGCGGTAGAGGGGCAGGCAGAGGCTAGGTGGTCTGGTCCCTCGTACCTGGCAAGGCCAACGAATTCGCACCGTGATGCGACCGCACGGTTGGCAATTACCGTATCCGAGTCGCTAACGCTCTCCATCCCATCCCGCTGCAACTCCCAGGCGAGGCCATTGACCGCTCGCACTTCACCGCCATGTACTCTCGGGCCATCGAGGCTGCGACGCGCTACGCGGGGTTCACTTCGGATGACATCCCGGCGCTGGCGGATCGGCTGACCACCGACATTGACCGACTGGAGTATCTACACCAGGTGGGGGGTGTTGGGTGGGGCTGGCTTGCTGCTACCGGCACCTGCAAGGGGTGGGTGCTGCTGGGGGATCGCTGGAGGCCAATCCAGTAGTGATGTGATAGTAAGCCGGCTGCCTGCGGCTGGCCGGCTGCCCTTCACCGGTAGATGTGCTGCCGTCACCCCAATGTCCCTCTGCATGCCACTTTCTTTCTCAGCCGTATCATGCTAATGCCTCCTGCTTGCTGCTTTCCTGCTGTTCCTGGAACCCCTCCCCAGGGCCTCTACCTCGGATTCAGCGGCCTGCGGAGACCCAGCGACAAGCAACTGAGCGACTTGTGGAATCTGCAGCAGTGGTGAGAGCGGCCGCCAAGCCGGCGACGAGGCCCTGCAAGCCACCCGTGTAATAACGCACCTCTTATCCTCATCCTTTTCATGCATCCGCCCTGCCCTCGTTCCCCTTATGATGCTTTCGCGCCTGTCCGATCTCGCCCCTCGTGCTCATCCTGCTGCTCTTGCTGCTCCTCTTGTTCCACGCGCAGGAACGTGACGGAGTACAAGGATACCAAGGTGCCCTCCTACAGCCATGTCAACATGACACTGTGGAACCTTGGAAAGTGAGTAACGCACGCGGCCGCCACGGTCCGAGTCTGGTGCTGCGCCTTACAGTTGTGTGCTGCAATGTCGCTGTGCATAGGACATAGCGTTTGGTTGGGTCCTACTGCATGACGTGCCTTTATCACAACGCTCAGCCACTTTTGCAAGTAACACACATGCAGACCAGAACAGAGCCCGGTGCGTTGCTATTAAATTGCCTGCTTGATTGGTTGCTTCTAGTAGGCTAGAACACGGGCCCTATCTACCCCTTGCCTTTCGCCTTCCTTATCACAGTGACTACATATCAGCGGTGCGTGAGGTTGCCTTCTACGCGACGTCCAACAGCCTTCACATAGCCGGCGCATCTAACAGCACGTACATGTCTCCACCACCGGCTTCCTTGGCCTCGACTTCTGGTAAGCATGTAGCTTGTTTGGGTACCGGTGCGGAATGAGGGTTGAATAAGATGATTCATATGTATGGCCTCATGTCTTTCAGTTGCATTCTGCTTTGGGCGCAACACGCGTCTGTTCCATTGCGTCGTCGTGTCTGCCGTGTCGCCGTTGCTTAGCTGCAATCCTATGCAGGTTGGCCTGCGGGTGTGCATGCCCCTCACGAACCCTTCTCCCTCACTATTGCCGCAGTTGCAAGCAGCGCCAACGTCACCCTAACCAGCAACCGCTTCTGGCTGTTCATACGTGCCAATGTGGGCGAAAGCCTGTACGTTGGCTACCTCCGCGTCCTCAACACGCTGCTGCTGCTGGCCCAGGTGGGGGTGCGGCGCGTCAGCTCCCCGACTGCGCCAGCTGCCAGTGCGCTGCCGCTTGAGCACGAACCCGGGAATGTGCCTTTGGCTGCCCCCCTTGGCGTAAATCATTTCCGCACTCTGCAAGCAAGAGTATTATATACCGCTGACCCTGCCTGCTCGTGTTGCTGCCCATGGTTACCACTCTCACGATGCGCCTCCTGCGCCCTCTCCCTCTCACCTCGGCCATCCTCACCCTCGGCCGTTACCCCAGGACAACATCTCCATGCTCAAGATCATCTTGATCTCGCTGCTGCTGGCGGAGGGCTGCACGGTGTGCTTTGGCATGACCATTTACGTGTTCTACTTGCTGTGGAAGGCCTCGAGGTCGCGTGCCGCGCTCTTCACCGTCTTCCTGGTAATTCCTCAGGGTAAGACCTGTAGAGCCCGCAAGCCCTGCAGCCTCTGCAAGCACCTGCGTTGTTCCTACCAGCACCTGCGGCTTCTTACCGGCGGTGCGCCCTCTTCGCCGCACACCGCTTTGCTTGTTGACACCGCTTTTCGTGACTCTGTTTGCCGTCAAGTCGAGCCACTTATCGCGTTTCTTGACGCCTTGTGGCTCTCGCTTCTCCTAATCTTCCCCAGGCCAAGTCAAGGCGCTCGCATCCCGCCACATCAGCACCAACCAGGATGACGAGGACAGCGAGGACGACAATGCCAGTAACGCCAACGGTCCGTCAGGGAAGCAGGATGGCGGGGACGACGGCATTTCCGACGGGGCTTCCGTCGTGTCGGCGGGAGGCGGCGCCCGCAGTCGGCGCCCTTCGACCATGTACGAGAGGTCAGGCAATTCGGCCACGGCGGGTCGCAAGGGCATCACCTTTAACGAGGTAGGGACGTGGCTGCCTGGGTGCTGGGGAGGGATGGATGGTAATGGAAGGCACCAAGGGGAGGGAACCAAGGGTCCATGGAATTTGAATATTGGTCTGCATGCGTGTGCAAGGGGACGTGGGTGGCCGGGGGGTTCTGCAACCGGTGTGTTGGAAGCGGCAGGCCGGCATCCAGAGGGGAACAGGCGTTGGTTGTCGGATGGTTTGGGCTATGCGTAGACACCAGTCCGGTGGGGATACACAGTGAGGAAATACGTTTGAGCACAGTCACACGTCGGTTCTGTGGGGACTTCATCTTCCGACATCCCAGTACGTTCCTACTCGCGGCCAGTTTTCTTATCACACGTCTGTAGCGTCGGGCAAGCCGTGTGTGTTCCCATTGCCCTGACCGGCGCTGCCCTGCCTGCCCTGCCTCAGAAAACCGAGACGAAGCACGACGGCCAGACCGACACCGTGCTTGGCCGCATCAAGCACGCACTCAGCCGGGACATGGGCTCTCCCGCCCGGGATGCTTCAGCCGCCGGTGGCCCCGTGCGGCGCTTCTTCACCCGCAAGTGAGTGACCGGGGGTTGCGAACAGGGCTGCTGCGAGGCACGTGAGCGTGTGAATTCGGATTCAACTGATTGCACGGCATGCTTTGGTGCCGTATTATGTGGGCTGATTAGAAAGGCCTGCCGTCCGGCCTCGCCTGAGAGCCTTCCGGGGCGTGGATGCGCCTCATCTTTTCTCCCTCCCGCTCAGATGCCTTGGTTGACCCAGTGCTTCACACCCGCACATCCCTTTCCCCAGGCGCCTGACCCACACAATTTCCGAAATCAAGTACCTCGTGTGGCCCTTCTTCGCCTGGGGCGTGATAATCTGCATCATTTACCTGGTCTCATACCTGCAGTTTGCCAGCGTGGAGGTCTCGCTGGTCAACCTCAAGATGTTTGAACGTTCAACAGCGCAAGCCTCCCGGACCATGTTCTACGCAAACGAGCTGGCGCTGGAGTCTGACGTGGCGCTACAGGCGGCCCTGCAGCCCATCGTACGGGAGGAGGCCTCATGGCTGGATACCGTGTATAGTACGACACTGTACGGCGGCCGTACGTTGGTTGACGGCACACAGGACGGCGCGCACGACGAGAACACGGGCTCGCTGTTCGCCAAACAGGCACACGCGACATTGCTGTTTGAGTCGCGTAGCTGCATGCGGGATACGTCGTCCTCATGTGTGTCGGAAAGCGACCGATACTATGAGGTACGTGTCGCGTGTGTGGTGTTCAGACTCTGCTGTTGTGTGGTGTACGTTCGTGGTGTGGTGGTCGCAGCCTGGCCTCCACTTTCCCCACGCCCTGCTCCTCTTTCTGTTCGCATCCCTCCCCTATCGACTGTCAGCCCTCACACCCCTCTCATCTAATGTCGCCGGCCCTTCACCCCACATGCGCCCTTCATCCCGTTTCACCCAGGTGAGTCGCCACGCGATCGACCCCATGATGCGGCGGCTGATGCAGGAGGCGACGCTGCTGGGCCTGGACGACCTGGGGGACGTCAGCCCGGAGTCCACGCGGTGAGGGCGGGTTCAAGGCGGGTGGGGGGCGGGGCAGGTGTAGCAGCGGTGAAGAGGGAGGAACGTAGCTGGGGCGCACTTGCGGATGATGGCTAGGCACCCAGCATTGCCCCGTATGCCTTACCCTCCCTACCATTGCGCACCCTCCATCCTTCCTTCAAACGCTGACTCCGTTGCCGACTCCCAACCGCAACGCACCCACCCCGCAGCTGGCAGTACGTGTGGCAGATTGCCCGCGACGACCTGCACGCGGGGCTGACCGAGCTGGTGTCGACCTACCGGATGGACGCGCTGGCGTCCTTCCAGGGGCAGGGCACACTGCACATCGTCATCTTCTCGCTCAGCTGGGTCATGTGCGCCGTGTACTTGTGGCTCTTCCTGAAGCCCTACCTGCAGGTGGGAACGGGGGGCATGTGGGGGTAGCGGCAGTGGCGGTGCAGGCGGTGCATGTGCGTGAGCGTGTGTCGAGTGTGCATAAGCAGTTGAGCACGGGCTGCATGGAACACGGGGCACGTGGGCTCATCGCGGATGCAAAAGATCGGGCTGCTTGCGGCAAACCCCAAGCTCTTGAGCATCCGCATCAAGCGCTTCGGGGTTCATATCTGGGTCGCCGCATGAATCCTTACCCGCCCCCGCTTCTTCTGCCCCGTGTCCCGTGCTGCAGATATCGAGCACGGAAACCAAGCGCGTGGCTGAGCTGCTGTCTCAGCTGCCGGCCGAGCTGGATGTGGAGGGCATGGTGGAGGAGAGCTGGCTGGTGGTAGCAGACACGCAGCTCGACAGGGAAAAGGTAAGGCACACGGGAGCTGGGCTGTGCTTGGTGTGCGAAATGACAGCGGCAGCAGGGTGGGGCGGCTTGTTCGGGTCACTGTCCCGCGCGTTGATACCGGAACCCGTTTGTTGGCTTCAAGTCCAGGACACTACTTTTCCCTTGCCCCGTCAAGCGCAGTCCGACAGTCGGTTGTCCTCCTGCCACCCCCATTCTTGCAACCTCTTGTCTCTTCCATCAAAACCCCTCGACGCCTCTTTTCTCGCAGTCCAACACCATGGCTACCTTTGCCAAGTCCGCGATGTCCGTCTTCTCTGCTGTACGACTCGTCTCAAACATCGCCAGCGCCCGCCGCTCCAGCATGGGCCAAGCGCCTCAACCCGCGGGAGGTGGAGGATCCCTGACCATGGCCGGCGCCGTGGCCAGCGTGGGGGACTACAAGGACTTGCTCGGAGGCGGCGGCAAGGGCCGCGGCGGCAGCCCTCTAAGCGACACGGACAAGCAAGGTGGCGGGCTTCTACTGGAAAAGCTCAAGGCTGGAATGGCTTCGCTGGGGGCAGGCAGTGGGAATGGCAGCACGGGTATGGGTGCAGACGTGAAGGGCCTTCAGGAATTTGGGGAAGGCGAGGGTGACGGTGACGGCAGCGGCGGGGGCGCACATCAGCACTCACTGTTTGGAGGCTTGCGGGGCTCGCCTGATGTGTCGAAGCAGCGCCGGCGCGGCAGCACCAACAAGGTATCGCCGGCGGATTCCGCGGAAGCCATGCGGCCCGGAAATGCATCCCAGCCGGCGGACCGACCGGGCACGGGCGAGGCAAAGGAACGTCGGGACTCGGGCTACGGCTTGAAGAACAAGGTTGCGCCTGAGCCGGTGCGCAGCATGTCCGGTGGGTGGGTGGCGCCGGAGGGCGGCGCGCTCCCTGCTGGCTCCGAGCCTCGCGCCATGGCGCCTAGCCCAGGGCCGGGTGTGGCGGAGGCAGCGGTACCTGCTGCGGCGGGGGCTGCAGCGGGGTCGGTTGGTGCTGTTGAGAAGCGACCGGTGTCGCCGCTGCTCGATATGCCCATGTCGTTGGCCCTGCCGGCCGTTGCGGACGGTGGCGTGGAGCAGTACGTCAAGCCGCGTGGCGCTGCGCTGGACGTGTCGAACAGCAATTCTGCTCCAGCGGAGAGCGTGGAGAGTCCGTATCATTTCAATAAACCCCTATCCATGGTAAGCAGCAACACACGTTACTGGACAGAAAACGAGGTATGGCGGCCTTCGTCGGCGCGGAAGGAGCCGCCACCAGTGACCGTGACGGCGGCGGTGGCACCGGTGCCGGCGGCTCCAGAAGCAGCCGCATCGGATGCTCGCGGAAACACACCAGTTGAACCTTTTAGAGGCGGCGGCGATGACGTTGCGGCTTCCGCTACGGCCACCGCCGCCGCTACGGCAGTAGCCGAGAACACAGCGCACTACGAAGAACCGTTGCTGCTGGAAGTCGACGACGTTGTAGCGACGGCAGCGGAGGCGTCAGCGGCGGTGCCGACGCCCTTCCGTGTCTGCACCCCCAGTGGCGGACGTACGGGTATCACCCTGACCCCGCGGGCTATTGCCGCGGCGACGGGTGCGGTGTCGCCGACGGCGCTTGCGCTACCGCCGTCGCTTGTGACGGCGGGGCTGGCGCCCTCCTTCCGTTCACGGCTGGGGGTGTCGAGCAGCCGGCCGGTCTCGCCTCAAGTGGTTTCGGGGACTTTGGTTGCGGAGGCTGCCGCCTCCAGCGGGCTTGTGGTGGTGGAACGGCGGTCTGGTCTGGAGCGGAACGGCTCTGACAGTCGTCCCGGATCGCCCTCAGCGCCAGCAGCAGCAGCGGGGACAGCAATACAAGGTGTGGGAGTTCCCACCAGCCCAAGCTCGCCACCGGCTGTCGCGGCGGGTGGGGTAACCGTGGTGAGCCGGCGCGGCAGCATGGAGGCTGGTGGAAGCGGCAGCAGGCCGGCTAGCCGCATGGCGGGTCTCTCACCTGTGGCCGCAAGCATCCAACTGCCGCCTGCGCCGTCATTCAGCCGCACCGGCAGCGGGGTCGGCGTGCGTAGTCCGTTGGGTAGGGGTAGTGCGGTTCCGGCTGTGGCTAGTAGCCCTTTGGGACGGGCGGCGAGTAGGGGTACTGGCGTGGAGGCCAGGGACGGTGCGGATGGGGCTGATGGGGAGGGGAGCCTTGCGGTGCCGGTCGCGCGTGTGGGGACTGCTGGCAGCGTCAGGGCGGCCTCTCCGGGGCAGCCACCGCAGGATGCAGTGATGTAAGGCGGATGGTGGTATTGGCGTCTTGTTCGTTGTGTCAGGTGGGCTGTGTGGGTGGAGGGCGGCCAGTTTGATTAGAGGCGTGTCAAGCCAAACAATCCACACCGGAAAAAAAGTCACTCGCCTGCTCTCCCTCCGCGCGTGGTATTGTTAACAACTTTACGTTTGTGCGCGTATCCATGTTGGTGGTACTGGCTGGCAGGGCTTCGTTACTGACAAGCAATTGCTTTATGCAGCAGTACACTTTGTATTGAGGACCTTAGAAGCGGCAATACACTGTGACTTGCGTTGAGGCTTCCCTAAGACCTCGCTCGGAAGTGCCGAACCGTCAGCGTGTGTTACACGACAACCGTAGTTACGGTCACAATTGCGTCGGACCGCTAACTTGTGAAGCCCGTGCGGGCTCGAAAGAACTCCGTGCAAAAGTCGTCGCCTGGGGTGCGTGTTGGTTTTCCTTTGTGAAGCAATTGGCGCATGTGGTGGTCGTCTGCTGAATAAGCGGTGTCCTGCACCCCCGTTTGGTAATGCATTCTTCGTTTGTTGCTCTTCTTCCTGTTTGCAGCAGGAAGTCCGGGTGCTGCATCTGTGAGCTGCGTCTTGGGCGTTGTCAGCGTACGGCATGTGCGCCGTACAGCTAAAGGACAAACTGCATCCGGTTATACCTAATCTCTACCTACCTATGTGCTTGTGGGCAGACATGTATATGGCATGGCGGTTTGCACAGCCACGTGATTTGCGCCGAGTGCGCTGCTGCACATGTCATGCAGGGCCGCACTTTGGAGACGCCTTTTGTGATCTTGTTAGTACTTACTAGTTGTGTCTTATTTACTCGGAGGCGTTTCAGCGTGCGTGACTTGCGTTGGCCAGTTCTGCGGATGGCCGCTTCTGGGTGGTAGAACACGGAAGCAAGCTACCCATAAGTTGGGCGCTGGTCTTCGTGTTGTTACGATGCGTACTTGGGCATGCTTGCCCAACAGCACGCATAGTTTTTTATTTGACGACCTGGGTGGCCCCGGCACGTTTGGGGCATGTGATGTGCAAGCTGATGATCCAATCCTTCCGTGCAAATGGGGCTAAGATTTGCTTGTAAACAATGAGGAGGTGCTGATCCCATGCGTTCCCCGCATGTACACACTGCACACGGCTGTGTGTGGCTACCGGTGGTCCAACAGCACTCCTTGACCTGTGGCTGCTCTGCGGAAACGCGTACCTATACACGATGGAGAAGTTTGCACTATAGGAGTCATACGCTAGCTTACAATTGTTGGACCTTGCTTAGGTTAGTAAAATGCCCATTCGTACTACAATCGTATAGGCGAAGCGCAAGCAGCACGGCTCTTCAGAAGACTCTGTTTTGTGGTTTTGCTTTGAAAAAATGTACGCACTGGGTTTCTTGATATTTAGCAAAATGCTCAGACAGCTTCCATGTTTGCAAAATGGCACATGCTGCGCGTAGCAGCTATTCCACATGGCAAAGCTAAGCTTTCTTGCAAAGCTAAAGTTCCAATGGCCCGCGGCTCTTTCCTGGCTTGTTCTGTGTTCGCTGCTTTTGGGCATGCTGCCTGGTGCAGCCAATGGCGACACCGAAGAAAGCTATTATGATGTGGAGCTTGGGGAATGTGCATTCAAGGCGTTTGCCGGCGATTCATTCAGGTTTGCCTGCAATTCGAAAACCTTAACTTTGAGGTACTGAAGTAGTAGCTAATACGTATGACTTTTGCCCCGACCATCCTGCAACGCAGGTGTGATAGGGCAGGAATTAGGGAAGCGATAACAAGATGTGTGGTCGTCGCGGAGAACAGCCCACCTCCTGTAAGTTAGCAGGAATGTCGGTCACTTTTGTCCCAAACAGCTCAATGTCGTTCGATTTGGCATGTTCACAATGGAGTTCACCCGACTGTATTCTTGCAGGCATTGCGCATGATTGCACCGGACGTTCCCTTCGCACACATTCTGGTTGACGCGAGCCTTTCATTTACAAGTAATGCTGGTCTGCCCAACATCAGGTTAGTTTCGTTATACCCTTGTATAGCTTATATCCTTGTATAGTCCATAACACACGATAGGCGATTGGCATCCCGTGGACCTAATCCCTCCTTTCTAACCTCCCCCACTTATGCGCAGCTGGAGCTTGCCGTCAGCTCCTGAGGTGGCCGAAGCCATGACTTCCGATTTAATGGGTAACCGCATACACCACGCCTATGTGTTGCCCTCCAATGCCATAGGCGACATGACAACTGCCTTTGGTAAGTTATTACAGGTACCTGCTGCTTCCTGCACACCCTAAGTTAACCCCTTGGATAATCCATGATCCCCTTCCTGTCCGTTCCAGGCATAGCACAGGATCTGAGCGAGCTGACAGCTATAGACAACGACCTGGATTGGTTGGGCCTCCTGCCCTTGTATAGAGACGCCCTTGCGGTTTACGATGGAGCGGTTCGAGCAATACCAACCCAGGGCACTATGGCACAGCTTTACTTCAGACGGGACTTGTTGGCTGCAGAGGGCCTGCAGCCACCTAGGACCTGGGCGGAGGTTGTATCATACGCAACCAAGTTTAACGGTACGGCGTGGAGTACCGGCCCTGGAGTATTGTTCTAGTGCAGTCCAGGAAGTGAACCATAAGTCGCCTTTCTCTGTGCAGGTACGGACTTGAACGACGATGGGGTTGCGGATTACGGCATATGCATGTGGCGCGATACGTGCGGCGGGATGCCTATTCCTTTAGTCGCAATCTTGGCATCTCTGGCGCAAAGCAAGGGTCGACACTCGGGCTTGTTTTTTGAGCCGGTAAGAGCCCCTATCCGTCCTGCGGTTGAAAGCGGCAGAGCGCCATGCCTTACGGTGGCTGTAGGTGTGTGTGCTCTTGGCATCTTGGCAGTTTGTCTCTACACAGTTTTCCCACTGACCATGCAGGAAAGCATGCGCTGTGTGGTGGATACTGTGGCTTGGGACGCGACGCTGCGGCTAGCACGCACGCTGGCAAGCTTAGCAGCGCCCATTTCAGCAGAGCCGCCTTCTTACACGCGGCCTTGCTTTTCGCATCCATTGTTCAGCGAGGTAGGTTGCAAAGTGGTGACGGTCCCGACCGCATTCCGCGTGTGATCTAGGTGGCTAGCGTGGCGATAGGACCATTGGCATCCGGTCTGTGGTGTCCCCGAGAAGCATGTCTGAGCTCCCTTGAACCCTTTGCTTGACGTTGTTGCTTGCCGCTTCTCGACCGTCAAAACGCCCCGTCCTCCTAGGGACGCTGTGCAATGGCGTTAGCACTGGCGGGGCAGTTCAAATCGGACAGCTGGCCGAACAACACCGGGTCCTACGTGCGGGGACGCATAGGCACAAGCACGTTGCCCGGCTCGGAGGTTGTCCTTGACTGGCAGCAGGACACGTTGGTCCAGTGCGACCCCGACTTGTGCCCCTACGCCACGCGTGAAAGCATTTCCTGCAGCAGTAGCAGCGGCAGTGACAAGTTGCTGGCGAATTCAAGTACATCGCAGCGGCGGCGGTTGCGGGCGGGGCGTCGGGACCTGTTGCAGTCGGACCAGGCAGCCGTTGTCAACATCAGCAGTGGCAGCAGCAGCAGCCCTCCACCCGCAGCCACCGGAGCCGCAGAGGCCTTCATTTGGGTCAACCGCGCACCGTACGCCACCAGCGGCGGCCAGTCCATCTTCATCTCAAAGCTAAAGACTGTCCCCCAGCGCCTCGCCGCATACACCGTAGCTGTGCTCATGGTGCGGGATGCCGACAACTGGCCGCTGGTGGCTGGGCCTGGCACGGAGTTTGGTCCCACACGGCAGGAGCACCTGGACGCAGTCAGCAAGTGGGCGGAATACGGGTACCATCCGCAGGACCTGGCGGGTTTCCTATCTGCAGCTAGGGAGTCCCTGGCGTCAGGCAACGTGGCCATAGTAAGGTTACCCACCCGCATCTCGCTGTTTGGTGTAGAGCCCCTCGCATGCTTACGCCGGGCTGTCCTGCGTAGCATGGACGTCAGCAGCCTGGGGACTCTGTTGTTGATGCCTTTTGTGCTTGCTTGCAGGACTTGCGAGCGGCGGGCTTCTCGGTGTTTAATGACTTGTTCAACAATGCCGCAATGATGGTCGTCAACACGTCTATGCCCATAGACGACGTCATTGCCTACACAAGGCAAAAATTTGCGGAGCGGCTCAATAACAGTGCCGAAGCGGCTCTGCTCCGATCCTCATACAAAGCATCAATCAATTTTCGCACGCCCAAACCTCCACCACCCCCGTATGTGGCGCCGGCACCTGCAAGCGGGCAATCTCAACGAAATGTAGCGATACATGCTTTGGCAGCATCTCTTGCGGGAGCGACCACACTGTCTGTAGTCCTCGTTTGTGTGGTGTGGCAGCTGCGATCAACGCGGCGGCTGCGGTATCGTTTCGGCCGCATCACCGCACCGGGTGCCGGGCTGGCCACCACCATTTGTATCACGGACATTGAAGGAAGCACGAGGTAAGGTTTTGGGTTGCAAGAAGGAGGGACAAGTAAACGACGTGGAGACTGTTTGGGCGGATGGTTAAGAGAAGCAACATGCACAGCGCCGGCCATAATATGCTTATATGCTTTAGTATGTCCAGCTTACCTGGGACAGCATGCCTTGGTTATGGTTATCGACGTCCCAGCTTGCACCGTGCTGCCCGGTTGACACAAAAGCTGCAACGATCCGCTTTACCCGCAAGGGACTGGCTATGTCACAAACCAAAGCGCGGAACTGAGTGCCGAGCGCGGCAATGCTGGGTCTCTGTCCACAGGCTCTGGGAGACGCTGCCAGGGGATGTCATGTCCCAGGCAATTCAGCTCCACAACCAGTGTATCCGCCACTGCGCCACCGCGAATAATGGCTACGAATCGGCTTGGGAGGGTGACTCGGTGATTTTGGGCTTTCATTGCGCGGAAGACGCTGTGGCGTTCAGCGTCTGCGTGCAGGAGAGACTGCTTTGGCTGCCATGGCCCGAGCAGCTTCTCGAGGTAGGATGCGGCACCGCGGTCTGCATTGTGGCCTAGCATTGACTCGGGGAGCCAGATGGGGCCAAATACCTTCATAATGACCGCACGTTGGTTTAAGTTTAAGAAGCTACGCAAGAAATGCGTTGTATGCTTCCATTTTATGTGCTTGTCATAGCTGTGGCTGTCTGACCTGCTGCCACCGTCTCACCACTCCTTTCTGGCTTCATATAAACAACGACACACGCGCACCCGGGTACCCCCTACCTTCCTTGGGCGACAGGTGGACGAGTGCCGCCCCATGTGGCTCGCCAAAGCCCCCGAAGCGGCCCAGCCGCCCAGGACGGCCCCGCAAAGCGCAGTGCGGCCACCAAGCACAGCCGAGGACCGGCGGGTCAGTTGGTCCTCCACCGCCGCGACGCAGCTCGAGCCTAGACCCACGATCGGAGCGGAACACGTCCGCGCGGCCGCGAGGGCCCTGCTGCCCGGATTCGCCCGGCGGGCGCGGGCAGCGTCTGCGCTGTGGACGGGCTTGACTTCCTCCGGGGCCTTTGGCGGTAGCGCGCCGTATCCTTTACGGTTCTCGGGCACGGCTGCTGGGCCGGCTCGCACCGAGATGGGCCTTGTCACCCGGAGGTCCAGTGTGTTGGGCACGGCTGCCATGCGCTTTGCTGTGGGTGCTGACGGCGGTGATTCCGGCTTGCCGCGTCTGGTGTCAAGAGCGTACCAGCAGTTGGCTGTTGCCATCCGCCGGTGCCCCTCGCGGATCCTGACGGCTACACAGCTTGGAGCGGCGGGCGACGGCAGCCCCAGAGCTGGCGGTGGCTCTACCACTTCCGGGCTCGAGTCCCCAGCTGAAGGCTCCTGCCACGAGTCCACCTCCCCCGACTCGCCCACGGTGCACAGCCGCCCGCAAAGCCACGCCCTGAGCTTCATCGACGCCTCAAACTTTGGCGGCATCGGTGCCTCTGACCCTCGGAGCGAGCCTAGAAGGAGGCCCTCCCAGCGCTATCCGGGGCATGGTTGTGGCGCCGGTCTCACGCTTCTTGCGTCGTCCCTTTGGCGCAAGGCTAGTCCCTTGCGCCAGGGTAACTGCGACGCCGGGGAAGCTACCGGTAGCGGAGCAGCCGTAGGCCAGGAGGTGTTGTTTGCCGGGAATGCGCAATCGCCAAGGAGCACAGTGCGGGAACTATACTGCGACACCTACAGCGTCTCGGGGCCGGATGCGAAGGCTGAGGACTCGGCTGCTGAACCACAAATGGGGCCAGCCGTACCATCGAGGCGGAGCGGCGGCGGCTGTGCGGATGATGGGCTCACCGGCGCGTCTGCATCATCGGGACTGCCAGCGTCATCTGGCCGACGCGGCAGGAGCAATCCCTGTCCGAAGCAGCTGCATGATGTCCCCTCCTCGCTGGCACCTCCAGATGTGGCATCCGTGGAAGGTGCGGAGGATGAAGGGACGTCTGGTATAACTAGTGCCACAGCAGCCAGTCAGCGGCCAGGGGACACGTGCGGAAGTGCACTGCCGCGGGGGCCGACACGCGCGGCCAGGAGCTGTCCTAACCTTATCAAGGGACATCGCAACGCGGTTCTGACGAAAGCCGCGAGCGGAGCGAGATTGGTGCTTTGCGGGCTGCGCATACGTATAGGTGAGCTGCGTTTGAACCTTTGGAGTTGCGTACTAGGTCCTATCTGACCTTCCTTGCGCGCCTCATGTTGTCATGTAGCTTTTCATACACCACAACAACTGTACTTTGAGGCATAACGTTGCGTGAATCGGGTAAAGTGTGCTCGTGCCATCTGGCCGCTCCTGGCTCCCCGTTTGCAACTGGAGGCCGCCACCGTGACGTAATCCAGCGGGCGGAGCTCTCGATACAGCGAGGTAGTAGGTTATCCCTTACAGATAGGCATGTGTCCCATGCCGTGACACTACAGGCTGCCACAGCGGTGTGCACGCGGCCGTGGACGTGGTGCACAACCGCGCGTCTGCTCGCGTGACGTACACGGGAGTTCCCATGGCCAAGGCGCGAGCAGTCATCAGCGCAGCCCCTGGCGGCATGGTACTTGTGTCAGCCAGCACGCATGCACTCGTCACGAAAACGGCTGGCAGCCAAGCGACATGCGTCGTCCTGCCGAACAAGTACAGCAGGAATCTCAGTGGCGGCGCCCCAGGGATCCTCTTCTGGCATGCCGGCGTTCACCATCTTGACGAGCATCTCAGTCAGCCGCTCGAGGTCTTCAAGGTCTCCACACCGTCATTAGCGCCGCGCTGGGCTCTGCTGCAGGAGCCCGGTCCAGCCGACAAGGCTCGCACCGTGTCTCAAGGCGTTGCAGCAGCACCTGTGGGGCATGTCTTCATGTCGGCTGTCGCAGTGTCGGGCGGCGCCGCAATCGCCGCCTGGAACATCGGCCTCTGGCGGGAAAGCACCGGACTGCTGTGGCGTGAGGCCGCCAGCTTGTGCACTCTGCATGGCGGCTTCCTCGCAACCACTCGAGCCGGTGTGGGGGCGGTACCCAGCCAGCCAAATCGGACAGGCGCTTCTGGGGGCCGCAGCGTGGAGGTACTCCTGACGGCTGCGTTCCCAGCTGCCGCAGCGGCGCTGCGCTGGGCCGCCAGCCTCATTGCTCACGGCTTGCTGGCTGACTGGCCGGCGGCGCTGTTGCTGCACGAGATGGCCGAGGAGCAGCTGTGGCTGGCGCCTATGCCCAATCGCCGGGAGCCGCGGCAGCCTCCTCATGGGATGACGCATGAGAGTGGCGGTGCGGTGCTAGGGGCCCAGTCGGCAGTTGGCGTCCAACATGGGTCGGTCGGGTCGGTCCTGCCGCCGGTTGCTGGGTCGCACCAGCCCTCATTGCCGCACCTACGCGCATCGCGTACGAGCAGTGGCGGGCAGGAGGCGTCAGCAGGGGCTGCGCAGGGCTTCAATGGAGACCAGGTGACGCCAAGGCTGCGCACCCGTTTGGGCAGCTCTCCTGCCCTAACATTGCTTAACGAGGTGCGGCCGCAAGCAACGGTGCGGACAAAGCCTGGGACCGACCCAGGTGAAGAATCCACGCTATCGACCTTGACGGTTGACCCCGCCAGCGGAGCCGGCGCTGCTGTTGGTTTCCTACCCGCGCCTGAGGGTACTTGGCTGCCAGCCGACGCGCTTGCAAAAGCTAAGTCGGTGGGTCCGGAGCCAGCAGCTGAAGCCGCCCCGCTGCCAGCCGAGAAATCAGTGCCCAGCACCCGACTTCAAGTACTTCTAGCGGACTGTGCTTCGCAGGGGAGGACAGCCCCCAAACCGCCGCATTGTTCTCCGTTTGCTGTAGATTCATCGGCCGAAGCACAAAAGACTCTACAGCGCCCACCGCCGTTGGCCCAGGCGGTAAACTTGGGACGAGGCGCACGTCCCATACTGGCGAACCTCCCATTGCTGGGTAGCTCTACTGTACCGCAAATTGAGTTCCTCACGGTTAGCCACGTTTCCTCCTCGCGTGGACCGTTGTTGCCCATGCGTGTGCCAGTGCGGGACGTGGTTTGCCTGCCAGGTCACGACGCGCGCCTGCAGCAGGTGCTGTCGCTGCCGAGTGATTGCTCCACCTACGGGGCTTTCCCAACTCCGTCACAGCCCCCGGGGTTGGAGAGCGGCGGCAACGGTTACAACGAAAGCACGCAGTCTAGTATCTGGAATGGCTTTGCTAGTATAGCGGCTCCAACGCACGACTGCTTCGGTCCCGTGGTGCGCCGCCCGGGTTTGGCAGCCTCACATGGTGCGCCGGGGGTACTACCGCTGTCAGATGACACAGCCAGCGGTGGAGTGCCATGCGCCATGAGAGCGTTACAGCAGCCTGGGGGGGCGTCGGCTGGCTCGGCTCCGGGTGCAGCATCCGAGGAAGCGACCCCCTCCGCCGCGCCTAAAAGCCGCGTGCCTTTCTTGCTGGGCACCGCCGTCAGGCCCACTGCCGTTCAGGTCCCTGCAGGAGACCTGGCAGGCGGGGCGGTGCAATGTAACACGGACCAGGTGGCACGTCTGTTCGCTGCGCGGCATATCCAGGGGGGCACAGGCGACGGCGAGGGAGGCAACGACGTTGGTGACGGCCAGGAAGAAGAGGAGGCTGGGTCGCCAAGGTCCACGCTGCCCACTGCGCTTCTGGACCGGCTGATTGCGCGGGGGCTGCGCCTGCGTGCTGGGGTAGAGGGCGGCATGGCCTATGTTGAGGTGGGTTCGGTGCTATATGGTTGGGCTGTGTGGGGCTGTGGGCCCTGACCGCAACTTGGGGTGCGTGCAGGGCGCTACGCTTATAAAGAACACGCTACTGTACTGTCCCTGCCTTGGCTGCGTTTGTAGCATCAAGCGATATGGCAGTTTGCGTTGTTCCCGCATGTGCGCAGGTCAATTGCGTAAGTGGCGATGCACGCTACGGCGGCCCAGCTGCGGCGGGTGCTGTTGCCCTCGCGGAGCGTGCGCCTGTGTCCCGCGTGCTCGTTAGCCCTGCGGTCATGACCGCCGTGCGTGGAGACAGCGATGGAGGCTGCAGTGGAAGTGCGCTTGCAGACCTACACCCATCCGTCGCGGCGCGGATTAGCATTGCCGCACGGCCGTGTTAGGACTATGGGCGCGTTGAATATCGCGGCGTCGACATTGGCTGAGATTTTGTATACCTGTGATACGTTTTGTGTGCTTGCTCCCACTTGTCTGGCTTTCGAACTGTGTTGACGGTGGATTGGGCAGGTGGTCGGGTTGAGCTGGAGCGCTTGCAGTGCCTTCTTCATTGCAATATACTTGGTCCCTGTCAGCTGTGTCGGAAACATGATGAGTTGCAATGATGGACGTATTCTTTCCCAAGGGTGTACGATGGGCGGGGTACGCTGCTGCTGGCGCGCCTTGTTTCTTGGTGGAATGCCGGGCTCCTTCCACAGTTGCCTGCGGTGTCCACCCATGATAGCCTTGATGATGATAACACTTGGGTGTCCTGTACACTTTAATTACATTGCCTACATGGGTCGCACCTTGAACATCACAAACGGTTTTGTGGCATTGTTGCGCCTTAAGTACCACACTGTAATGGAGATAATGCTTTGTGTATTCTGCTGCTAGGGGCTGCAAACCTATGCGCTCCTGTTCGGTCGAAGGGACTGTGCTGTAGCAGTTAGCATCACGTGATGTGGCCTTGGCGCAAACTTGGATTGCGTATACTTGCTTGGGGTTGAAGACAACGTCTTGTTGGTTTTGTTGGACAGGGGGTCGTGGGTCGCCTGGGGTGCGTGTTGCTTTTTCCTGGTGAAGCAATTGCCGCATGTGGTTGTCTGCTGAATAAGCGGTGTCCTGCATCCTTGTTTGGTACCGTACCTGCACGTGATCATCGCATAGACGTTTGGGCTTTTGGCGCAGCCCGCGTATGAAAATTGAATACCATGGGGTAGGTTTTTGAATTCCCTATCCAATGGTGTTAAGATCAACGACAACGCGCAATGATGACGCTGGGAGTGCCTCAGAAGTGCGACATTGCTGGTGATGTTGCGGACATGAAAGACATAGATTGCTAAACATGGAAGCGCCATGTGCATCAGAGCGCCGTAGCCTGGTTTCTGTGTTCCTTCCCGGTGCATGAAGGGGAGGGGATCTCTCCTACCTCCCCTGTCACCCAGCGGCAAGCATCACCCCGAGGGGAGAGGGGACTCCCCCTCCCCCCTTTACCCCCCCCCTCCCCCTGCCTTTCTTCCCCTTTATCCCCCTGCGTGTGCATCAAGTGCAAATGTTGGTAGTTCCCCCCACCAGAGGTGCAGCAAGAAACCGCCAACTGTCTGGAGGGTGTAAGCGGGACAAATCCTACATTTACCAGTGTATGCACACTGTATCAACTGCAGTAATAGAGCAGTTTCAGAGCATTGTTCTAGGCAACCTGTGCAGCTAACGCTACGATGTTGAGCTTGAACTGTTTGTAGCTGAGCGCCTATTAAGATGCAGCTGCTCAGTCGTTATTGCACATGCACAGTTACACCAGTTACTGGGCAGTTACACCAATTACTGTCATACTGTGAGGAATTGGAACTTTTCTATGTTTGTCCATTGCATCAAAGGCGGTAATGCGGTAGGAAACAGTGCCTGAGCTGAAGTGACAGGCTAATACTCATCAGACCGTGTAGTGATGTACGATTACTGCTGTCCTAGACTGTCCTCATTGAGAATACAGTAGCTGCTCGTATAGCTGACCTTCTAATCAGTTGCAGCTGCCCCAAAGTCCTTGCACATGCGCAGTGAACATCTAACACTGCCGAAACGAGCTCAGGCAGTCACGCTACTCTGCTGTAAGACAGGCTGATCACAATCGCTATCGAAATAAGTATTTGGCACGATGGCTTGGAAACTAAATCAGAGGGCGCCGGCGTGGAACCTTGGCTGGCGTATGCAAGATGCAATGCACACGTTCAATGCTACGCCGCAAATACCACGTGAAGCGAGGGACGCGCCTGCAAACGTATAAAAGAATAAAGATCAGCGCATGACATTTTAGACCATTAAAGAAGCACATTAACACATACCTACGAAAGGTGCGACTCGCTTGCAGATTAGGACGACGCACATGCGCTTCGCGCGTCCCAGGGCGGACGCGACGCGGCAGCTAGCAAGTGGTGGTGCAGTTAGTACCATGGCCCATAGCACAGTGTTAGATGCCTCTGCTGCAACTTGCACGACAATGGATCACAGAACAGTCATGACATTGATGAATGAAGAGATTTTTCCACTGACACAAATTTGGTGACGGTCTACCAATTGCGTGTCACAAAAGAATTGTATCAGTACGGTAGAAAAGATACGCATACGCCTTCAGCAGGCTACACCTGGTATGAAGCCATGTTGCACAGCCACCATATCGGCCCAGCTGCCGTTCAAGCTGTCAAGCCCGTCGGCGAAGCGTTAAGCGGCTCCATCCTCTATCGTCGCTGCGCGTGGGCTTGCCCTATGATGCACAGAGGCCCTCAAAAGAAGGAATACAAGTGACAAGGAAATAAAGCTAACTAGCCTGTTGGATAGCCGCTGGAATGATCAGGTGTCGGGCGATCAAGCGTCGTACAACCTCATCCCACGGGCTTTGGCGCTGCCAGCGATGCAAAATCTAGTCCGTGTCTACTTCTTTCCAGGTTTGCAACATGTTGTGACCATGAAATAGGCTGGCGACGGAGGTGCGACATAGATGGCGATGTTGCTCACCTTCCCGATCACGATGTCCAGTGAAATCCACACCTTCCACGAGCAATATCTGTCTGGACATCAGCAAATCGCAATCAATGTCGCACTCGCTTTGTAAACGAACTCGCAGCACACGACAGCATGACGTGCTCAGCTTGATGTGTTGACCAGCTTAACCAGGCGGCTACACCACAACCGGCTCAAGGGCTAAGTTTTTCAGCTTCGCGCAGCTCATGTCCATCACTGCATTTTGACTGTAAGAACCCATCTATGTAAGCCCAGATCGCCAAGACTTTACATATACCGCTACGTGTTCCATGGGGTAAAATAGCATGCAGCCCGGGGTTGGGCAGCGGAGCTGACGGGGTGCTGGGGCATGTTGGAGGTGCGGGGAAGGGTCCCGAGGGGTTTCCCCAGTTTCGCGCAACCCCCTCAGCAATTATTTCATTTTGCGCGAAACTGCGCATTTTCTGAAATAATTATTTATTTTTGCGCGATGACATCGTGAAGGTACTGCATCCTTCGTTTGTTGGTCTTCTTCCTGTTTGCAGCAGGAAGTCCGGGTGCTGCATCTGTGAGCTGCGTCTTGGGCGTTGTCAGCGTACGGCATGTGCACCGAACTAACAGCATCCGGTTATAACAGTTCCTTGCCTATCTACTCGCATGTGGGCAGGCATGTATATGGCATGGCGGTTTGCACAGCCACGAGTGCGCTGCTGCGCGTGCCTTGCAGGGCGGCACCTTAGAGACGCCATTTGTGATCTTATTAGTTGTCTTATTTACTCGGAGACGTCCGGCATGCGTGACTTGCGTTGGCCAGTTCTGCGGATGGCCGCCTCTGGATGGTGGAACACGGAAGCAAGCTACCCATAAGTTGGGCGCTGGTCTTCGTGTTGTTACAGCACGCATAGATTCTTATCCGAGGACCTGGGTGGCCCCGGCACATTTGGGGCATGTGATGTGCAAGCTGGTGATCCAATCCTTCCGTGCAAATGGGGCTGAAATTTGCTTGTAAACAATGAGGAGGGGCTGATCCCATGCGTTCCCCGCGTGTACACACTGCACACGGCTTTGTGTGGATACCGGTGGTCCAACAGCAGGAGAGCCTAGTCCTTGACCTGTGGCTGCTCTGCGGAAACGCATACTAATACATGATGGAGACGTTTACACTATAGGAGTCATACGCTAGCTTAACATTGTTGAACCTTGCTTTAGGATGCGAATGTTAAAATGCCCATTCGTACTACAATTGTATAGGCGAAGCGCAAGCAGCACGGCTCTTCAGAAGACTCTGTTTTGTGGTTTTGCTTTGAAAAAATGTACGCACTGGGTTTCTTGATATTTAGCAAAATGCTCAGACAGCTTCCATGTTTGCAAAAAGGCACAGGCTGCGCGTAGCAGCTCTTTCATATGGCAAAGCTAAGCTTTCATGGCAAAGCTTAGCTTTCAATGGCCCGCGGCTTTTTACCGGCTTGTTTTGTGTTCGCTGCTTTTGGGTATACTGCCTGGTGCAGCCAACGGCGACACCGACGACAGCTACTATGATGTGGAGCTTGGGGAATGTGCATTCAAGGCGTTTGCCAGCGATTCATTCAGGTTTGCCTATAATTTGAAAACCCAGGCTTGAGGTAGTGAAGTAGTAATACGTATGACTTTTGCCCCGACCATCCCGCAACGCAGATGTGGTGGGGCCGTATTAAGGGAAACGATTACAAGATGTGTGGTCGTCGCGGAGAACAGCACACCTCCTGTAAGTTAGCAGGAATGTCGGGCTCTTTTGTCTGAAACAGGTTGATGTCATTCTCTTTGGCAATAGAGTTTACATCGACGTTATTCGTGCAGGCGTTGCGCATGATTGCACCGGACGTTCCCTTCGCACACATTTTGGTTGACGCGAGCCTTTCGTTTACAAGGAATGCTGGTCTGCCCAACATCAGGTTGGCTTTGTTATTCCTTATGTAGCTCGTAACACATTACAGGCCTTTGGCAACCCGTAGACCTAATCCCTCCTTTCCAACCTCCCCTACATATGCGCAGCTGGAGCTTGCCGTCAACTCTTGAGGTGGCCGAAGCCATGACTTCCGATTTATTGGGTAACCGTATACACCACGCCTATGTGTTGCCCTCCAATGCCATAGGCGACATGACAGCTGTCTTTGGTAAGTTATTACAGGTACCTGCTGCTTCCTGCACGCCCTAACTTAACCCCTTGGATAATCCATGATTCCTTCCTGCCCGTTCCAGGCATAGCACAGGATCTGAGCGAGCTGACAGCTATAGACAACGACCTGGATTGGTTGGGCCTCCTGCCCTTGTATAGAGACGTCCTTGCGGTTTACGATGGAGCGGTTCGAGCAATACCAACCCAGGGCACTATGGCACAGCTTTACTTCAGACGGGACTTGTTGGCTGCAGAGGGCCTGCAGCCACCTAGGACCTGGGCGGAGGTTGTATCATACGCAACCAAGTTTAACGGTACGGCGTGGAGTACCGGCCCTGGAGTATTGTTCTAGTGCAGTCCAGGAAGTGAACCATAAGTCGCCTTTCTCTGTGCAGGTACGGACTTGAACGACGATGGGGTTGCGGATTACGGCATATGCATGTGGCGCGATACGTGCGGCGGGATGCCTATTCCTTTAGTCGCAATCTTGGCATCTCTGGCGCAAAGCAAGGGTCGACACTCGGGCTTGTTTTTTGAGCCGGTAAGAGCCTATCCGTCCTGCTGTTGAAAGCGGCAGAGCGCCATGCCTTACGGTGGCTGTAGGTTTGTGTGCTGTTGGCATCTAACAGCGGAGGCATCTAACAGCGGGAGGCTTACAATGCGTGGGTCTTCACGTGCCTGGTCAGCAGTTTGCCGCATGTCTCTACACAGTTTTCCCACTGACCATGCAGGAAAGCATGCGCTGTGTGGTGGATACTGTGGCTTGGGACGCGACGCTGCGGCTAGCACGCACGCTGACAAGCTTAGCAGCGCCCATTTCAGCAGAGCCGCCTTCTTACACGCGGCCTTGCTTTTCGCATCCATTGTTCAGCGAGGTAGGTTGCAAAGTGGTGACGGTCCCGACCGCATTCCGCGTGTGAGCTAGGTGGCTAGCGTGGCCATAGAACTATTGGCATCCGGTCTGTGGTGTCCCCGAGAAGCATGTCTGAGCTCCCTTGAACCCTTTGCTTGACGTTGTTGCTTGCCGCTTCTCGACCGTCAAAACGCCCCGTCCTCCTAGGGACGCTGTGCAATGGCGTTAGCACTGGCGGGGCAGTTCAAATCGGACAGCTGGCCGAACAACACCGGGTCCTACGTGCGGGGCCGCATAGGCACAAGCACGTTGCCCGGCTCGGAGGTTGTCCTTGACTGGCAGCAGGACACGTTGGTCCAGTGCGACCCCGACGTGTGCCCCTACGCCACGCGTGAAAGCGTTTCCTGCAGCAGTAGCAGCGGCAGTGACAAGTTGCTGGCGAATTCAAGTACATCGCAGCGGCGGCGGTTGCGGGCGGGGCGTCGGGACCTGTTGCAGTCGGACCAGGCAGCCGTTGTCAACATCAGCAGTGGCAGCAGCAGCAGCCCTCCACCCGCAGTCACCGGAGCCGCAGAGGCCTTCATTTGGGTCAACCGCGCACCGTACGCCACCAGCGGCGGCCAGTCCATCTTCATCTCAAAGCTGAAGACTGTCCCCCAGCGCCTCGCCGCATACACCGTAGCTGTGCTCATGGTGCGGGATGCCGGCAACTGGCCGCTGGTGGCTGGGCCTGGCACGGAGTTTGGTCCCACACGGCAGGAGCACCTGGACGCAGTCAGCAAGTGGGCGGAATACGGGTACCATCCGCAGGACCTGGCGGGTTTCCTATCTGCAGCTAGGGAGTCCCTGGCGTCAGGCAACGTGGCCATAGTAAGGTTACCCACCCGCATCTCGCTGTTTGGCGTAGAGCCCCTCGCATGCTTACGCCGGGCTGTCCTGCGTAGCATGGACGTCAGCAGCCTGGGAACTGTGGAGAGTAGCGGCTGTGTATGTTGATGCCTTTTGTGCTTGTTTGCAGGACTTGCGAGCGGCGGGCTTCTCGGTACTTAAGGACCTGTTGAGTGATGCCGCAATGATGGTCGTCAACACGTCTATGTCCATAGACGACGTCATTGCCCTCACGAGGCAACAATTCGCCGAGCGGCTAAATAACAGTGCCGAAGCGGCTCTGCTCCGATCTTCATACAAAGCTTCAATCAATTTCCGCACGCCCAAATCTCCACCACCCCCGTATGTGGCGCCGGCACCTGCAAGCGGGCAATCTCAACGAAATGTAGCGATACATGCTTTGGCAGCATCTCTTGCGGGAGCGACCACACTGTCTGTAGTCCTCGTTTGTGTGGTGTGGCAGCTGCGATCAACGCGGCGGCTGCGGTATCGTTTCGGCCGCATCACCGCACCGGGTGCCGGGCTGGCCACCACCATTTGTATCACGGACATTGAAGGAAGCACGAGGTAAGGTTTTGGGTTGCAAGAAGGAGGGACAAGTAAACGACGTGGAGACTGTTTGGGCGGATGGTTAAGAGAAGCAACATGCACAGCGCCGGCCATAATATGCTTATATGCTTTAGTATGTCCAGCTTACCTGGGACAGCATGCCTTGGTTATGGTTATCGACGTCCCAGCTTGCACCGTGCTGCCCGGTTGACACAAAAGCTGCAACGATCCGCTTTACCCGCAAGGGACTGGCTATGTCACAAACCAAAGCGCGGAACTGAGTGCCGAGCGCGGCAATGCTGGGTCTCTGTCCACAGGCTCTGGGAGACGCTGCCAGGGGATGTCATGTCCCAGGCAATTCAGCTCCACAACCAGTGTATCCGCCACTGCGCCACCGCGAATAATGGCTACGAATCGGCTTGGGAGGGTGACTCGGTGATTTTGGGCTTTCATTGCGCGGAAGACGCTGTGGCGTTCAGCGTCTGCGTGCAGGAGAGACTGCTTTGGCTGCCATGGCCCGAGCAGCTTCTCGAGGTAGGATGCGGCACCGCGGTCTGCATTGTGGCCTAGCATTGACTCGGGGAGCCAGATGGGGCCAAATACCTTCATAATGACCGCACGTTGGTTTAAGTTTAAGAAGCTACGCAAGAAATGCGTTGTATGCTTCCATTTTATGTGCTTGTCATAGCTGTGGCCGTCTGACCTGCTGCCACCGTCTCACCACTCCTTTCTGGCTTCATATAAACAACGACACACGCGCACCCGGGTACCCCCTACCTTCCTTGGGCGACAGGTGGACGAGTGCCGCCCCATGTGGCTCGCCAAAGCCCCCGAAGCGGCCCAGCCGCCCAGGACGGCCCCGCAAAGCGCAGTGCGGCCACCAAGCACAGCCGAGGACCGGCGGGTCAGTTGGTCCTCCACCGCCGCGACGCAGCTCGAGCCTAGACCCACGATCGGAGCGGAACACGTCCGCGCGGCCGCGAGGGCCCTGCTGCCCGGATTCGCCCGGCGGGCGCGGGCAGCGTCTGCGCTGTGGACGGGCTTGACTTCCTCCGGGGCCTTTGGCGGTAGCGCGCCGTATCCTTCACGGTTCTCGGGCACGGCTGCTGGGCCGGCTCGCACCGAGATGGGCCTTGTCACCCGGAGGTCCAGTGTGTTGGGCACGGCTGCCATGCGCTTTGCTGTGGGTGCTGACGGCGGTGATTCCGGCTTGCTGCCTGCTGCCAAGCCGCGTCTGGTGTCAAGAGCGTACCAGCAGCTGGCTGTTGCCATCCGCCGACGCCCCTCGCGGATCCTGACGGCTACACAGCTTGGAGCGGCAGGCGACGGCAGCCCCAGAGCTCGCGGCGGCTCTACCACTTCCGGGCTCGAGTCCCCAGCTGAAGGCTCCTGCCACAAGTCCACCTCCCCCGACTCGCCCACGGTGCACAGCCGCCCGCAAAGCCACGCCCTGAGCTTCATCGACGCCTCAAACTTTGGCAGCATCGGTGCCTCTGACCCTCGGAGCGAGCCTAGAAGGAGGCCCTCCCAGCGCTATCCGGGGCATGGTTGTGGCGCCGGTCTCGCGCTTCTTGTGTCGTCCCTTCGGCACAAGGCTAGTTCCTTGCCCCAGGGCCAGAGCGACGCCGGGGAAACTACCGGCAGTGGAGCAGCCGTAGGCCAGGAGGTGTTGTTTGCCGGGAATGCGCGATCGCCAAGGAGCACAGTGAGGGAACTGTACTGCGACACCTGTAGCTTCTCGGGGCCGGATGCGAAGGCTGAGGACTCGGCTGCTGAACCACAAATGGGGCCAGCCGTACCATCGAGGCGGAGCGGCGGCGGCTGTGCGGATGATGGGCTCACCGGCGCGTCTGCATCATCGGGACTGCCAGCGTCATCTGGCCGACGCGGCAGGAGCAATCCCTGTCCGAAGCAGCTGCATGATGTCCCCTCCTCGCTGGCACCTCCAGATGTGGCATCCGTGGAAGGTGCGGAGGATGAAGGGACGTCTGGTATAACTAGTGCCACAGCAGCCAGTCAGCGGCCAGGGGACACGTGCGGAAGTGCACTGCCGCGGGGGCCGACACGCGCGGCCAGGAGCTGTCCTAACCTTATCAAGGGACATCGCAACGCGGTTCTGACGAAAGCCGCGAGCGGAGCGAGATTGGTGCTTTGCGGGCTGCGCATACGTATAGGTGAGCTGCGTTTGAACCTTTGGAGTTGCGTACTAGGTCCTATCTGACCTTCCTTGCGCGCCTCATGTTGTCATGTAGCTTTTCATACACCACAACAACTGTACTTTGAGGCATAACGTTGCGTGAATCGGGTAAAGTGTGCTCGTGCCATCTGGCCGCTCCTGGCTCCCCGTTTGCAACTGGAGGCCGCCACCGTGACGTAATCCAGCGGGCGGAGCTCTCGATACAGCGAGGTAGTAGGTTATCCCTTACAGATAGGCATGTGTCCCATGCCGTGACACTACAGGCTGCCACAGCGGTGTGCACGCGGCCGTGGACGTGGTGCACAACCGCGCGTCTGCTCGCGTGACGTACACGGGAGTTCCCATGGCCAAGGCGCGAGCAGTCATCAGCGCAGCCCCTGGCGGCATGGTACTTGTGTCAGCCAGCACGCATGCACTCGTCACGAAAACGGCTGGCAGCCAAGCGACATGCGTCGTCCTGCCGAACAAGTACAGCAGGAATCTCAGTGGCGGCGCCCCAGGGATCCTCTTCTGGCATGCCGGCGTTCACCATCTTGACGAGCATCTCAGTCAGCCGCTCGAGGTCTTCAAGGTCTCCACACCGTCATTAGCGCCGCGCTGGGCTCTGCTGCAGGAGCCCGGTCCAGCCGACAAGGCTCGCACCGTGTCTCAAGGCGTTGCAGCAGCACCTGTGGGGCATGTCTTCATGTCGGCTGTCGCAGTGTCGGGCGGCGCCGCAATCGCCGCCTGGAACATCGGCCTCTGGCGGGAAAGCACCGGACTGCTGTGGCGTGAGGCCGCCAGCTTGTGCACTCTGCATGGCGGCTTCCTCGCAACCACTCGAGCCGGTGTGGGGGCGGTACCCAGCCAGCCAAATCGGACAGGCGCTTCTGGGGGCCGCAGCGTGGAGGTACTCCTGACGGCTGCGTTCCCAGCTGCCGCAGCGGCGCTGCGCTGGGCCGCCAGCCTCATTGCTCACGGCTTGCTGGCTGACTGGCCGGCGGCGCTGTTGCTGCACGAGATGGCCGAGGAGCAGCTGTGGCTGGCGCCTATGCCCAATCGCCGGGAGCCGCGGCAGCCTCCTCATGGGATGACGCATGAGAGTGGCGGTGCGGTGCTAGGGGCCCAGTCGGCAGTTGGCGTCCAACATGGGTCGGTCGGGTCGGTCCTGCCGCCGGTTGCTGGGTCGCACCAGCCCTCATTGCCGCACCTACGCGCATCGCGTACGAGCAGTGGCGGGCAGGAGGCGTCAGCAGGGGCTGCGCAGGGCTTCAATGGAGACCAGGTGACGCCAAGGCTGCGCACCCGTTTGGGCAGCTCTCCTGCCCTAACATTGCTTAACGAGGTGCGGCCGCAAGCAACGCTGCGGACAAAGCCTGGGACCGACCCAGGTGAAGAATCCACGCTATCGACCTTGACGGTTGACCCCGCCAGCGGAGCCGGCGCTGCTGTTGGTTTCCTACCCGCGCCTGAGGGTACTTGGCTGCCAGCCGACGCGCTTGCAAAAGCTAAGTCGGTGGGTCCGGAGCCAGCAGCTGAAGCCGCCCCGCTGCCAGCCGAGAAATCAGTGCCCAGCACCCGACTTCAAGTACTTCTAGCGGACTGTGCTTCGCAGGGGAGGACAGCCCCCAAACCGCCGCATTGTTCTCCGTTTGCTGTAGATTCATCGGCCGAAGCACAAAAGACTCTACAGCGCCCACCGCCGTTGGCCCAGGCGGTAAACTTGGGACGAGGCGCACGTCCCATACTGGCGAACCTCCCATTGCTGGGTAGCTCTACTGTACCGCAAATTGAGTTCCTCACGGTTAGCCACGTTTCCTCCTCGCGTGGACCGTTGTTGCCCATGCGTGTGCCAGTGCGGGACGTGGTTTGCCTGCCAGGTCACGACGCGCGCCTGCAGCAGGTGCTGTCGCTGCCGAGTGATTGCTCCACCTACGGGGCTTTCCCAACTCCGTCACAGCCCCCGGGGTTGGAGAGCGGCGGCAACGGTTACAACGAAAGCACGCAGTCTAGTATCTGGAATGGCTTTGCTAGTATAGCGGCTCCAACGCACGACTGCTTCGGTCCCGTGGTGCGCCGCCCGGGTTTGGCAGCCTCACATGGCGAGCCGGGGTTACTACCGCTGTCAGATGACACAGCCAGCGGTGGAGTGCCATGCGCCATGAGAGCGTTACAGCAGCCTGGGGGGGCGTCGGCTGGCTCGGCTCCGGGTGCAGCATCCGAGGAAGCGACCCCCTCCGCCGCGCCTAAAAGCCGCGTGCCTTTCTTGCTGGGCACCGCCGTCAGGCCCACTGCCGTTCAGGTCCCTGCAGGAAACCTGGCAGGCGGGGCGGTGCAATGTAACACGGACCAGGTGGCACGTCTGTTCGCTGCGCGGCATATCCAGGGGGGCACAGGCGACGGCGAGGGAGGCAACGACGTTGGTGACGGCCAGGAAGAAAAGGAGGCTGGGTCGCCAAGGTCCACGCTGCCCACTGCGCTTCTGGACCGGCTGATTGCGCGGGGGCTGCGCCTGCGTGCTGGGGTAGAGGGCGGCATGGCCTATGTTGAGGTGGGTTCGGTGCTATATGGTTGGGCTGTGTGGGGCTGTGGGCCCTGACCGCAACTTGGGGTGCGTGCAGGGCGCTACGCTTATAAAGAACACGCTACTGTACTGTCCCTGCCTTGGCTGCGTTTGTAGCATCAAGCGATATGGCAGTTTGCGTTGTTCCCGCATGTGCGCAGGTCAATTGCGTAAGTGGCGATGCACGCTACGGCGGCCCAGCTGCGGCGGGTGCTGTTGCCCTCGCGGAGCGTGCGCCTGTGTCCCGCGTGCTCGTTAGCCCTGCGGTCATGACCGCCGTGCGTGGAGACAGCGATGGAGGCTGCAGTGGAAGTGCGCTTGCAGACCTACACCCATCCGTCGCGGCGCGGATTAGCATTGCCGCACGGCCGTGTTAGGACTATGGGCGCGTTGAATATCGCGGCGTCGACATTGGCTGAGATTTTGTATACCTGTGATACGTTTTGTGTGCTTGCTCCCACTTGTCTGGCTTTCGAACTGTGTTGACGGTGGATTGGGCAGGTGGTCGGGTTGAGCTGGAGCGCTTGCAGTGCCTTCTTCATTGCAATATACTTGGTCCCTGTCAGCTGTGTCGGAAACATGATGAGTTGCAATGATGGACGTATTCTTTCCCAAGGGTGTACGATGGGCGGGGTACGCTGCTGCTGGCGCGCCTTGTTTCTTGGTGGAATGCCGGGCTCCTTCCACAGTTGCCTGCGGTGTCCACCCATGATAGCCTTGATGATGATAACACTTGGGTGTCCTGTACACTTTAATTACATTGCCTACATGGGTCGCACCTTGAACATCACAAACGAGTTGACGTTCTGTTGTGCATTACGTACACCACTATATTTAGAGCTGATTCTTTGTGTGCCGTATTCTGTTGCTAGGGACTGCAAATCTATGCGCTCCTGTTTGGTCGAAGGGGGCTGTGCTGTAGCACTTGGCGCAAACTTGGATTGCGTATACTTGCTGGGTGAACACAACGTCCCGTTGGTTTGGTTAAACAGGAAAGCGCAACAGAAGGGACGTGTTTGCCAAATTAAGTATGTATCGGCTATAGTGTGCTAGCGACATCACGAAATCGTCCCCTTAGGATGGGCTGACATCTGTTACGTGTGTTAAGAATGTGTGTCACTGCTGTCAGAGGGATTCGGAAACACGTGTGGTATGAATTGGGTACGCATGCTGAAGCAGATGTCCCAAACCTGTGAATGCGTGCCCTCATCCAAATGATGGGGAAATGGAGCATATGAGCATTCCAACAAAACATGGTCTTGTGGGGCATGATGTCGGTTGTTATAGGTGATCCCGGTGTGCAAAGTATCGGTAGTGACAACCGGGTATGAAGTCGTTTCAATGGTGGCCGGTATGGCTTCGCTTTATCGTGACCAGCCTTCTGGATGAGGAGGGGCGTGGGAGTGTTATTGATGGCATGGGCATTTTGCGTGTGCTGCGGCTAGGTCTGCGAGGGCTGCTGCTTCCTGCGGCGAGCGCTGTTTGGCAATTGCGGCTGCTGCTTAGGGGTGTAGCAACGTGCGACATTACAGGTGCGGGCATACGGCCTGAAACGCCGGGGACTTGTGTTGCAGAGGCTCCCCTTTGGGTGAACGCAAAGACGTGGGTCACTGTTGGAGTGAATATGTGGTCATGGCTACGTTGACTTGGAGCTACGTTGAATTGGATGAGTTTAGCGGTCAGTTCGTGAGATCCTTATGCCTTGGGCTCGTAGCCATACAAGGCTGTGAACTGTCGGATTCCCACGGGGAAGTGGAGATTTGGATCACACGTTTGCCAGCTCCTGACTTGCAAAGACTCCTGACAAGACGCTGCCCAGATAGCAACAAGGCAGGCAGTAGCAAACGGTAGCGCTGTTGCTTTTTTGCAACCTCACATGGTAAGTCCGACCAGTCATGCTCGCACGCACTAGTTACAACCACCGCCGCTTTCCCGTGCCAACGTTGACTATTGATCGCCCCCTGAATTATCAACCGCGGTCTTACTTGAGGCCACGCATATGCAACACAGCAACCAGTAGCGCTCAATCGCCCAAAGCATATCCGGTGAGCCCTTCCCTTTCTTAAACCCCTCTCCCCCAAACCAACCCTCCTGTCCCCAGCACATCACCCAGTCTTCTGCTGCTTCCTCGCAAGATAGCGCTCTCTCGCCGACTGCACCGCAGTCTCGTCGTTGCGCCGCTTCCCTCCGGCAGCCGCAACCTCCGCCCCTGGCCTTTGACCCCCGTCGTCCTCCTGCCCCTTCGCCCCTTCCCCCGCCACCCCATCCGCAGCCCCTTCCCCCGCCTCCTCCTTATACTCCGGCTGCCGCGTTTGGCGGACCGCGGCCGCCGCCTCATCCGGCCCTTCCCTCTCCTGCGCCAAGCCATCCCCTTGTCGCCCGTCATGCCCCTGCGGCTGCCCTTGCTGCTCCCTGCTCTTCTTCTCCCGCAGCGCCCGCTCCGCCTCCAGCCGCAGCAGGTCGTAGCGGTCCAGCTGGGCCAACACCTTGGCGGAGGGGGCTGCGGCGGTGAGGGGGGGGGGTAAAGTAAGGGAACTGACGAGGCAACTAACGAGTTGTATGATAAGTTTTCAGCAGGGGGAGGTAAGGGGAGGGGCGTGTCCGAGGGCGGAGAGCGGACGTGTGAGGCGGAGTGTGCGAAGGCGATGAGAGGACGTGTTAGATGGAGTGTAGTGTAGGAAGGGGGACGGCGGGGAAGGGAGGAGCAAGGATCGTGTCGTCGAGGGTGTAAGGCTGCGGGGAAGGTAGGTGTGGGAGAGCAAGGAGACGGCAAGTCAGGTGCGGTCGTGAGGCCAGGGTGCGCCGGGGTGGATGAGTCACCGGAACTGAAGCAGGCGGCAGGGGTGCCATGACCTTCATCTTCAGGTTACAAGAGAGGGAGGCAACGCCGCAGCCCTAGACGTACACCGCCTACAAAGGGCTACCAGCCAGCTGCCCGCCCCTGCCCTGCCCTGCATGCAGCCCCCCTCCTGACCCACCTGCCGAGGGCGATGCTGAGCGCTCCCTTTCTGCCGTCGGTGTCCCTCCTGCTCCTCCTCTTCCTCCTTCCGCTGCTGCTCCCTCGCGCTCAGCTGACGCCGCTCTCCGCACGTCCTCACCACCTGCTGTGCCCGCCCCCGCAGCGCCCTGCTCCTGCTGTTGCTCCTGCTGCGGCTGGCTGCTGTCGCTGCTGCCGGGCTTTGCTGCGCCGAACGCCACATTCTTCGTGAGTAGGTTGGCGTAAAAGTTGCCCATATGCCCCACCTTTCGTACGTCGTTTCGCTGCTCCTCAAGCTCCCTGGTAACGCCGCGACAAGGCAGGGGCGGGCGGGAATGATGGGGTCACATGCTCACATCGAAGACGGGGTCAGGAACACCGACAGAGCCCAGTAACGCACATGCAAGGGCGGTGTACTCCGTCCGAAAAGGTGCCCTTGAAGAGGGGCCACTCCGCCTCCCTCCTCCCTCCCTCCTCCTCCCCCCAAGTCCCAGCCACCTTCACGTGCCGCCCACCAGCCCTCCCGCACCCCCTGCCCGCACCTCTGCCGCTCCGCCGCCTGCCACTTCTGGTCCTCCTCCAGCTTGCGCCGGTATGCCGACGTCACGAAACGCTCCTTGTCCTCGAACAGGTGGTCCTCCTGCTGCCGCTCGCGAACCATGCGCCGCTCGTACAACACGTCCTGTCGGGGGCAGGGGCAAGGTGCAGGAGGCAGGGTATTTCGGGTGTAGGTGGTAAGGGGCATAAGGCAGCAGGCGGAAGCATCAAGGACGCATGGGTACAGCAGGTAGTGCGCCTGTTGGGGTTGTCAGGGGCGGGTGGTGGCGAGGCAGTTGAAGGTGGTGACAGCTCCAAAGGGCAGTGGTGGCGATACGGTAGACGGGTGATGGGTGGTGGGTCGTGGCGGTGGGCTGCCCAGACCCCGACCTGACCTGTGACCTCCCAAAGCACATCATGCTACTTAGCTCGTCCTGACGCAAGGGCTCCCTCTCAAACTCCACTCTCCTCCTATGGCACTCCCCAACCTCTCTTCCTGTGTCCCTAGCCTCTGCTCCCACCTGCTCCCGCTTGCGCTGCTGCGCCTGCTCCAGCAGGGAGGCGATGTACTTGCTCTGCCGCTGCACCTTCTCCTGCTGCTTGGGCGCGGCGCGAGCCTCCGCATCGTAGGTGCCGTCGTAGTCGAACACGGAGGGGTCCTGCGCTAGCGCCTCCGCATACTGCTGCTGCACCTGGGGGATAAGGAGGAGGAGGAGAGGCGGGAGGAGGAGAGACGGTGTGGAAAGGGTTGTGAGAGGGTGTAGGCAGGTTGGGGGGTGTGGGGCGTGCAGGGACCTGGTGCTGCCTTGCGAGGTGCCGACGTAAGCCGTGTCACTGGTTCGGTGGACGGGGTTTAATGGGTTGGAGAGGAGGAGTTGCGGGGATGCTTCGAGGAGCAAATACAACTTTATAGGAGGCTGTTCCCACACTGTTGGACAAACCTTCGCCGCGGCGCGTTTCTTGTCGGCCTGTCGAGCAATTTGGCGCTCCACATCCTCCTCCTCTGAGTCGTCATCACCAAAGACGTTGGTTGGTACCGCTTTGCGCTGAGCCACGGAGCCTGCTGCTCTAGCTGCGGCACCGGGCTTTTTTGGTGCTACTTTTTGCAGTCCATACTGGACGCCTTTCTGGCCTATGATCAACCCTGGTGGTTGCTTGCTCATTTTGTTCTTATGCTGCCACGGCCTCAGTGCTTGGGTTAATGTAATAGCGGAATTAGTTACAATAAGGCTGCAAAGGTGTATGTATAAACTGAAGCATGCAAATATAGCTTGTACAGAATAGATAGGATAGATGGGTTCATGGCCCGAGCCAGCGCAATTGCAGAGGACGACTGCGCCAAGAGGATCATCATCACCATGAGTTACAAAGTACATAGCTATTTGAGGTGGAGCCGTTCCGTAGGCCAGAGAGTTTGACTTTCGGGCGCGTGGCAGCGTGGCCCACGGCTTTTGACCTTGAAGCATGAACCCGACAGTTCCTAATGTTGACATTGATAATCTTGTTTTCACTTCATGGAAAGAGGTAACTTGTGCACGGAACTGGCGTGGTTGGCTTTCAGACTCTTGCGCTCGTGTGCCAAAAGAGAACGACCTTTTTAATTGTCCGTAGGTTAAGCATAAGGCTGAGCCAAACAACTACATCGAGTTCTTCTTAATAACAGACACCGGGAACGAGGTGTTGGCCATCAGCGCAGAGGACCATGGCAACTCGCACTATGGATACCAGTCAACAGGCGCGTTCACGAAGTACGGCATGCTGAACAGTAAAAATCGTGCTGAGACGATAAGCTGGTGAGTTGTGCTGCTAACTCTTTGCCACGGATGGGCAGTTGAAGGAAAGGGTTTCTCGCCGTCTACCATTTCACCACCAAGCCTTGTTTTGGGCGGGTCCGAGGGGGGTCTGTCAAGGCATGTATACTCATGGCAGTGCTGCCCTCATAACAAGGCCGGGTATCAACCCAAAAGGGTATCAACGCAAACCTTTACAAACAACAGGGTGCCAAGAGGGCCAGAAGGGGGCCCAGAAGTCCAGGCCGCAGCACCTACGTTGGGGGGTGCTGTTTGGGCGGTGGCAACGTGGCAATTTCCCAATTGTTTGCATTGTCAAACCCTGTTGTCGGGCATTGGCTCTGCAGGCTTGAGATGGTGGTCAAGGAGTCGCAGACGAGGACGGACTGCCCGATGGGGCAGGAGGGTGCGCACGTGGGGGAGCCCACGCCAGACAACCCCCTGGGTATCTACTTCACTCAGCACAAGTAAGCCCTTGCTGTTTTCGCTCGCTGCCACCCCTCATGTGTCCTGCTCAGGCAGCCCGCCCTGGCGAGGCTCTTGTGTGGCGCACAAGAGTGCTGGCGGCGTGCGGGTACTGCTCCCGGGAGCAGTACCCCGCGTGCCCCACATGCCCCCCGCCAAAGAAACCCATGCTGCGCTACCTGTACTTCCTTGTTGAAACGCGCACGCTGTACCGCATGTCTCCATTCCATGTGTTCGGGATTGGTTCCGGTGCCGCTGCGCCGCAGGGTTGAGAAGACGGCCAACCCGGATGGCACACACACGCAGCGGTTCTTCCTGCTAGACCAGTACGGCAACTGGCACTTGGCGGTGCTGGGGGAGGAGCGCGAAACGCGCGACGGACACTACCTGTACTCGGCAGTAAGTGCGGCTGCAATCGTTGCGGGCGACAGCACGCTGCAAGCACATGGAGGCATGTCTAGGAGTCTCGCATGCGTCCGCACCCGACAACCTCATACCTCGGACTATGGCCGCCCCACCCCCTAGTAAAACAACATCCCACTGCTGCGGCTTTGTCATACCATGTTACCTCCTGCCTTCCGAATCCCCTCCTTTCTCGCACCTCTCCTCCCGCAGACCGATGAGTTCTCTGCTCGCTACCCGCTGCACTGCCACGCCCAGAAGGACGTCATCCACTGGCTCGAGCAGCGCATCACACACCACCTGCCGCACCCTACCCCACCGCACCCTACCCCACCGCATGCGACCCCGCCTCCGGCGCCTCAGCTCTCAGGGCCGCACCCGGCCGCCAGCGCGCCGCATGGCTTGGGTACAGCTGCAGCAGCAGCAGCAGCGCTCCCTGCGGGGCAAGGCCTTAGCGGCCACGGCGGTGGCGGCGCGAGTGGGCCTAGTACTGGTGCAGTTGGGAGCGGCTCATGCGCTCATGTGGACAGCAGCAGCGGCGGCAGTGGCTGGCAGCAGCAGCAGCAGGCGCTGCAAATACACGTAGGACAGCAGCAGCAGGCGCAGGAGCCGTCGGCACAGACGCAGTATTCCGCGGTGCCCCAGGGCTTTCAGCTGCAGCCGCAGGGACAGGTGCCGGGATTGGGCATGCAGACAACGACAGAAGCAGCAGCTGGTGGCGTCGGCCGCGGTGCAGGCGAGGGCGATGCAATGCCGCAGCAACCACAGCTGCAGTTTGTGAGCGACCCAGGCTTTCCGACCACGTCCGGGGAGCAGACCATGCAGACGTTCCCCATGGCTGCCTGGAGTGGGTTGCAGCAGCAGCAGCAGACGGCAGCTCTGACGCCTCCACTCGGCGGCACGCAGGCATTCAATTTGCAAGCCCAAACTGCCCCGGGCCTGTGGGGGACTTCGCAGTCGCTGACCGGACCGCCCGTTGCGCTACAGCCGCCGCAGCAAGGCAGCCAGCTGGCTGCACCGCAACAGCAGCAGTGTCCGGTTCCTAACCAGCTGGATGGATTGTATGCAGTTGGGCAGCAGCAGCAACCTCCGCCGCCGCTGCTACAGCCGTCAGACGCACCAGCTGCGGGCCAACACGTTGCTGCTGGTAGCGGGCCGGTAGGGGCGGCCCCAGACGCAATGCTGCACCAGTTCCCACAGCAACTCCCGCTTGCGCAACCGCAGCACGGGAGCTCGCAGGCTCCACCCTTCCTGCAGCCGGGTCCGTCCCCGCATTGCCAGCAGCAGCAGCAACCGGCCCAACAGCCGCATGTAAGCAGTGCCGGTTATATGAGGTTTCGGAGTTGATCCTTTGGCCTAACACCTCGCAGCTTTGCGCGAATCTTCTCGCATGGATGGTTCCGGACCGTGCTGTCCCCTTGCTGACCTCTTCCGGCTTACTAATCCCTTGAGCTGTGCCGGTTAGTTGAACACTTCCTTTTTTATCGCCCCCTTGAAATGCAGGGAATGCTGCAGAAACTGGGCGAGGGAGGAACCCCTGCAATGCAGCAAGGGCAGTTCCAACATGCGCCGTCCACCGCTGTGGCGGCCATGCAGCAGCCGCAGCAGCAGTACCAGCAGCTACCGTTTCCCATGCAGCTGCAACAGCAGCAGCAGCAGCAATTCCAGGGACAGCCACCCTTGCTGCCCCCGCTGTCGCAGTCATCGGGGCAGCTTAGCATGGCCGGGAGCATGCCTGCAGGCGCTGGTATGGGATCACACCTGGCTGTAGGCAGCAGCGGACCCGTGCAGATGCCGGGCGGTGCTGGTGCAGTGCAGCTAGCAGGCAATGCGGGCATGCAGTTACCGTCAGGTAACGGATCCATGCAGCTTCCAATGCAGTTTCAGCCCTCCGGACCTGGGGGGAGTTTCTTCCAGCCGCTAGCGCCGCAGCAGCAACACCCACAAAACCAGCTGCAGCCGCTCGCTCAGCAAATACACCTGCAGCAATACCAGCAGCAGCAACAGCAGCTACAACAGCTGTTGCAAGGGACTCTTGGCAGCTTTGGCATCAACGCAGGGCAGCTGCAGCCGCCACCTGCGCTGCAAGCCGGCCAACCGGCTCTTCCTACCCTTCAGCTCCCGAGTCCAAACTTCAGCTGCCTCCCGCCGCTTCAGGGCGCTCCAGGGGCGGGATGGCCGCCTGCCTGCGGCACCCCCGGCAGCAGCATGGGCTTGGCACCGCCACAGGCGCAGGCGCTCGACATGGGGTCCTCCATGTCGGCCCCTGCCGGAGGGCCCCCGCTGCCGCCGCTCATGCAGCAAACACAGCCCCCGACGTTCAACCACGCTGGGTCGACCCTGCCCGGCATGGGCCCTGTACCAGGGCTTGGGCCATTCGGTCAGCTGAACGGCGCCCCACCAGTTGGCTCCAGCACGGCAGCAGCCAACGGTGTGGCAGGCAGTAGCTCTGCTCTGCCACCTGCACCGCCGCTCCTCCCAGGCATGGATCTTAGCGCCGGGCTATGGACGCCTGACCCGTCGTTGTTCGGCTCTGTCTCCCTGGGGTCCATGCCGGCTGGCTTCCCACCGCAGCCGCTCCTGCCGCAGCTTCCCGCCGGGCAGCCCAGCCCGCTACCTGACCTTGCCGGCACCGGCGGGGGCGGCGGAGGGCCGGCGCCGGACGGATCCGGCGCCAGCCTAGCTGCTCTGGGCTTGGGCCCCACTTCCGCCCAGACGACCCCCGGCCTCATGATGCCCCCGGCTGTGGGTTTCACGCCTAACGGCGCTGGCGGCGGGGGACTGCCGCAGCCCTTCGCCACGCCGACGGGGGTGGCGGCGCTGCCGGCCGTGCGGACCAAGGAGGGCGGCCCGGGGGGGACGCATCCCGGAGGTCGCGGCGGCGCAGGCGGCCGGGGCTCCGGCAGCAAGCACAAGTAAGGATGGGACGGAAGCGATGCACTGTAGTGGAGTGGGGGCAATGACAGGCGCATGGTGGGAAAGGTATAAGCGTGGGCTGGCAGGAAAGAAACAAGCGTACTGCTTGTGCCTGCTGGGCTAAGAGCCACCACACCTCCATAGACCGACAGGCAGGATACACTTCAGGCCTCGACGGCCGCCTTGGTCACCCAACGCATTCTTGCGCAACCTTGATGCCCCCCATTACATGCCTGCATCTCCATGCATCCCTTCCTAACCCCTCGTCATGGCAACGGCCCTGGCAGGCTGGCGGGTGTGGCTGAGGTGGCTCACAAGCGCAAGCTGGCTCGGATAGCGGCGGCGGGCGAGGAGGCGGTTCGGGCAGCCCAGGGGGCGTACCTTGCCTCCCTGCGCCATGCAGCCTTGTCGGAGGCGGCGCAGCAGGAGTCCCTGCGCAAGGCGATCGCCAACTGGGTCCGGGGTCAGGTGGGGCCGGAGGGGGGAGAGTGCTATGCTGCGATCCTAGGACGTCGAGGCCTGGCCGGCTTGGATGGCGGCGGATGGGATGGGACACGATGGGTCGCATGTTTCTTGCTCTGCTACGGTATCACACAGGATACAGCCGGGGTCAGGTCGGTGTCGCGGTAACGGGCCTTACAAGCTACCCCAACAATGCTCCTGTCCTGAATGCCGCTGTACGTTTGGTGTGTTGCTGTGCCGCAACTCAGATCTCCGAGGACGAGATGAGCGTCAGTGGCTGGCAGGAAACCCTGGAGCAGATGCTGCGAGATGCCGACGGAAGCCAAACCGTCGCGACACGTTACCTCTCCACCGACCGTCTGCTGCAGCTAACGCGCAGCTCGGCGGGTGCGACCGCCCTCAGGGCAGCGCAGTCCGTAGCTGGGCCGCACGACAACCTGCTTCCGGGCATCTTCACTACGGTGGCAACCGCTGGAGGAGCGGGAACCGCGTCGGCAGCTGCACCAGGCGAGGCGACTGCAGCAGTGCATGCGGCTGTTGCTGCTCCGGCGGTGCTGCCGCCGCTGCCGGCGGCGGCGGTTAGCGCAGCCCCAGTTGCCGCAGCACCGGAGGCGGCTGCCGCACCGGTGGCAGAGGCGCCATCTGCCCTGCCCTTCCAGGCTGAGGCGCTTGCTGCGGTGAGCAGCCTCAAGGCTCTCCTGCTGGAGGACTTTGACGGGTCGCTCTTCGGGGGCCTCGGCAGCAGTGGCGGCAGCGGCTTGAACCCCACCGCTGACAGCGGCACTTTACCGGCAGGCGCGCTGCCGGCCGTTGCAACAGCAGCAGAAGCAACCCCGGCACAGAGCACTGGAGCGCTCGGCGCCCCCCCAGCTCACATGCAGGCGGCTCCAGGGACTGCTGCTGCTGCCGCTGCTGCGCCACAGCCGGTGCAGGCCGCGTTGGCGGTGCTGGGTGCGCATCCCAATGGTCAGCAGGAGCAGCACGCGCCGGGACAGGGGCTGCCGCCGGGACAGCCGCCACAGCAGCAGCTACAGCTCGCACCGGGCGAGGTACGGCCTGCCGAGGGCGCCCCTCCGTTGTCGTTGCAGGCACACGCCGGCGGTTCAGCAGCTGCACCCACCGGCGCGAACGCCCCCGTACCCGCCGCAGCCCCTGCTCTCGCCGCGGCTCCCGCCGCGGCAAACGTGTCTACCCTTCAGCCCGCAGCCTCAACCACGCCTGCTGCTGCTGCTGCCACAACCACCGCGGTGCCGTCCTTCCTCGCGACACCAGCACCCACCCCGTCCGTCCCCGCTTCGGCTGCCGCCACCGCCTTGCAGCTCACGCCGTCATGCGCTGTGCCGCTGCCAGCCCTACCACCACCACCGGCCCCCGCCCCCACGCAACCCCCTGGGCCGATGGGCTCCGCGGCCACCGTGGCGTGTGCGGGTACTGCCAGCAGCTGGGCGTTCAAGGACCCGCACCTGGCTCGTCACGGCGCGCGGGCGGCGCTGGAGTCGCTGCGGGAGGTGGCGGCGCTGTGCCCCCCGGTGGCCAGCATGGCTACCAGCAAGCTGGTGGACACGGTGGGTGGGGAACGGTGGTGGTGGAGGTGAATGGTGGAGGTCGTAGCAACCTGGCAGCCTTGCTAGCCATGATATGAAGGGCTCTTTATCTGCTTCTGTACTACAAGCGGAGTTTCATAACCATGGAATTCAGCGCATATTCATCCGCTCTACGCGCCCGTTTGCATCGTTATGTGATGCGTGGCGTATTTGACGTCCTCGGTTCTGTGTTACCTCGTCAACCCTCGTCGGCGAGGTTGCCTTCCCTCAGCCTACCGCTACACTGCCGCCCTGCTGCTGCCACCGCAGGTCAAGCAGTACGTATCGCACCCGCATCCGGCGGTGTCCGGCCTCGCCGCCGACATCCTCAAGCGCTGGCGCGGCACCCTGGTGCACCGCCTTCGCTCCATGGCCGACTCGCGCTGCTACCAGGACCCGGTGGCCGCGCTGGAAGCCAGGATCCAAGCCAACGAGATCACCTTCCCCAACTGGGGGGACCTGCCGGGCGTGCCACGGGGCTCCTCCGTGTCCGCACCGGAGGGCCCCGCAGCAGGAGCAGCGGCGGCGGGGGCCCCAGGGACGGCGGCAGGTGCCGCTGTCCCGGCTCTGGCGGCTCCCTCGGCACTCCTCCCGGGGCAACCCGCAGCCGTTACGCCTTCCGCTGTCCCGCAGGCCGGTGCCGCGGGTGGCTTCACGCCTGCCGGTGCCATGGTCGCGTTTGCCACGACGCCGACGCCAGCTGTTATCGCCCCTGCTCTGGCTGTTGCCCCTCTCGGACAGCTCACTCCAGATCGCCTCACACCGCTGCCCAACGGTGCGCTGGGTGTGGCGGCGCCGGCGGCGGCAACCGCTGCAACTCCCAACGCTGTTGGCACGCCGCGAGGGCTGTTTGACTCCGCCGCGGCGGGGGCGGGTGGCCAAGCATCCGTGCCCACGCCGCAGCTCTTTCGCCCCGGCAGCGCTGCGGCGTTTCAAACTGCAGCAGCAGCTGCAGCCGCGGGGGCGGGTAGTCCCACCCCCGTGCCGCAGATGATGGCGCTGACGGCCCCGTCGCCGGCTGCAGCGGCCGCAGCACCGGCAGCGCCAACGTCGCCTGCCGCTGCGCCTGCTCCCCTCAGCCCGCGAGCTGCCGCCACGCCTGCAGCGGCGGCTGGTGTTGCTGTTGCTGACCCGTTGGCCAGCCCCCGGGCCCATGCTCCGAGGGCCCCAATGTCGCCGGTCGCAATGTCGCCTCGAGCTGCGGGCCCGGCATCTCCGCTGCTGCCGCGACTGCCCTCCGTTGCTGCGCTGCCCCCATCGCTGCTGTCACCTGCTGCCACAGCGGGAGGTGCCTCCGCCCTGGTTGCAGCCGCGCACCCGCTGGCGTCGCCGCAGCTCCTCCCACGCGCCAAGGCGACCCTACCACAGCCCGTGGAGGCGGCGGCGGCGGTGGCCCTGGCTCAGGCAACGAGGCGGCTGGCGGCGACGTTGCGTCAGGGCGGCGGCGAGGCGCCCTCCGCCGCTGAGCTGATGCAGATCCAGGCCCTGGCCGCAAGTACCTCTGCCTACATTCCCCTGAAGCGCCAGAGCGCATCGCATGGGCCCTCCCATGCAGCGGGATCCACATTGGGCGCTGGCGGCGTAGCCACCGCATCGTCGTCGCTGAACGCGGCTGTGGCGGTTGCCGAGTCCGCACTCCAGCAGCGCATCTCGCAGCTGCAGCAGCATGGGCTGGGCGTCAACATGCGGCTGGGGGGACCTGTCAGCGGCGCAGTGCCGCTCTTCCTCCCGCCTGCATCCTCCTCCACCGCTGTCGCACTACCCGCGCCCATGCGGTCGGCAATCTGGCCGGCGCTGCCGAGCCCCTCGCCCAGTCCTGCCTCGCAGCCGCTGCCCATCCCGCCCTTGCAGCTGCCGCCCATGCAGTCATCCGCGGCATCACAAGCGCCGTTGCCGCCGCCAGCTGCGCAGGTAGCGGCTCCGCCGCCGCTGCCCCCGCCGCCTCCGCCGCAGGATGCGCCCCAAGCTTCATCAGCTGGGGCGGAGCCGGTGCCGTCCGGGGCCGCTGCTTCCATCTCGGCGCTGCTTCCTGACCCGGACGCCGCGCAGGCGGGGGCTCCTGCTGCCGCTCTGGAGGCCCCGGTTGCAGCCGCGCCTGCTGCTGATGCCGATATGGGCGAAGCCGCAGCTGTAGTTGGCGCCGATCTGGGAGCTGCAGCAGCCGCATCTGCAATGGAGATGGAGGCAGCCACGAACGCCGCCGAAACCACCACCACCACCGCCGCGGCAACGCAGGCCGGTGTGGCGGCGCCAGCGCTCCTTGTGTCCTCAGCCCCCGGATCCGCTGCCTCGGGCGACGAGGTTGCTGCCACGGTTAACGCGACTGGGGAGGGTTCTCCCACAGTCGCGGCCCTCGCCTCTGAGGCAGCCCCTGTGGTTGTGGAAGTCCTCGCAGAGGCGGCACAGCAGCTGGGTGCAGACGCCAGCGCAGCGGATGTGAAAGCAATAGCGGTGGCAGCGGCCGTACCTGCACCGAATACGGCAGCGATTACTGACAGTACGGCAGTCGTCCCTGCAGATCCGCCGTCAGCCGCCGCTGGTGCGCCTCATGTCCCTCCTGGCGTTCAACTGAGCCAGGTGGACGCAATGGAGGTCGACCCGCCGCAGCAGCAGCAGGTCCCGCCGGCAGCAGCTGCTGAGGGAGCCAGCAGTGGCGGGGATGGCGTTGACGCGGCTGCTGCTGCTGCTGCGGGGAATGGTCAGAGCGAGAAGGAGGAGGGGCTGGCGCCGCCGCCGTCGAGAAGTATCGGGCAGATACCTGGTATGGAGGCGTACCGGGATGCGTCGTCCACACCGGGCCCCGCTGAGGGAGGAGATGCTGATGATGTGGGTGGTTTGATAGGCGCAAGTTGATAAGCTAATGGGCTGCAAGGAAGGTATATCCGTTTGATAATGACTTTGATGCGTGTAGATATGTTGTTGTAGTTGGGTTTAGTTGGGTTGCACACTTCCTATTGAGTATGCTTAAGAGCCAGTTAGAGCTTTCCAGTCCTTATTAGCGAGTTCAGCTTGTTAGCTCGCCTCTCGAGTTTAGGTTACCTTGTGCGCTGCGGGGGCGGTTGTGACGGCACTTTAGCTATATACCCAGTACTTTCTCCTTAGCAGCTGATGCCAGCGGCAGTACTACCATGCGCCCTATTTGAATGGTGCCGCACGAGTTTGACGATGAGAGGCAGAGACGGTGATGCGAGGAGGCAAGGAGCAGGAGGCTCCTTAAAGGAACACAAGACGCCCACGTCGGGTCACGGCTAGCAGAAGCAGGGTAGACGATTAGTGAACATGCACATGTTGCCCAGGCCTCGGCTTCCAGCGACAAACCGATGGGGCGGGTCTTAAGAATGGACCGGGTTTGGCAGAGGTCGTTGATAGTGTTACAGGATGACTTTGGATAGTTTGGTTCCCGCCATTCCTAAATGGATGCCAGAAGCCTGAACAAGCTACCCACAACCCGTATAGGGCCCTCCAACTCCCATAACAGGTTTGCAATTACCGGTAACACGCGCGATGCAATTACACACCTGGCTAGCCATATACATTGGAACGGCCACTGCCACGGACATCATCATGAAGGTGGGGGCCCCACCAGAAGCCCCAACCCCGTAGTTGCACATTTCAAGAGCACCGGTACACGTCGAGTAATGAAGATATCAATGAAACGGCGAAGCAAATCCTTCCCTTGAAACTGTTGATACAGAAGTCGAAAGTAGCCATCCATCAGGGGAACGAAACTATCGAGCTATACCCAGCATCACGACCACCCCATGTCCTCCAACAGAAACAACCACCAGCGGTCAACGTCTTCTAACGGCAGCACATCTGCTGCTTGGGAGTCTTACAGAGACCTTCCCCGTGCGCGCCGCCTGTTGTCACCCAAAGAAAGCACATGCGCCTTGTACTGAAGGAAAGTGACAACAAGACGACAACACAGCTCTAGAACGTCATGTGCAGTATCTGGCCACAAAGACCTACTTCGAGCCCACCTGACCACAAAAGGTGCTGAACCGAACCGACCGCCGAATAACCCTAGGGCATCATAGAACAGTGCCATAGGGCCCCCACGCACCCAAACACTATCATCGTTGTTCGGGGCACAATCACCCTCGCCCCACCGACACATACCGTACGCGCAGGAAGCCGACACTTGCGTGCTGCTCACTAATGCTCGCCATTGCAGCTCTCAGGGCATCGCCGTACATCATCGCCGTACATTGACGTAAACTCATTCCTGAGCAAACAAACTCACAATTTCGAGCGCACGCAGTCCAAACGACACCCCGAATCGCCCACTAACCACATACACGGCTATAGGGGATGATAAGTTGACTATAAAGCAGTACAGATACAACGCACAGACTTGACACGCGGTCGCCGTGAGACCCCACCCCCTACCGGCACAATGTACAACGCCACCAAAAATTACATGGGGTTCGTGTTCTGATTGTGTTAAGAGGCCGAGAGCTTGCATGCCAGATTTACAGTACACAAACAGGAGACATGCACAGCAGTTGAGCAGTAACAAACTGGTCATCTTCAATACGCGGGAAAGTCATTACTCTCGGGCAGTCGTTTGACAGCGACTTTGCGCCCCAGCGTCTCGTCACCAACGCGCGCCTCGTCCCGGACGCACGCCTGCTGTTGCCCCTTAGAACCCAGGCGCCGCTCCAGGACCCTGAGCACATGCGGGGAGCGGTGCCGAGCAGATCCGGTGTTAGGGGCACACATGGCATCTGTACATCGACAGATGCTCTGCCAACCCTTGCATTAATCTCTAAGCAGCACCCCGCTCGGAACCCGCCTTCCAAACCCGCAACCATCGCTACCACTACTCACCAGGAAAGGCTCCGGCTGGCCCGCTGCCGCCGCCACGCCGCCGCCATTCATCGCCATGTTCATGTTCATCGCCGCAGCGGCGGCAAACGGCTGCCAAAAGCCGCCGGCCGCCGCAGCATGGTGGTGGTGCTGCTGCTGGTGCTGCGGCACATGCTCCTGAAACGGTTGCGGAGCCGCCGCCGCCGCCGCCAGTGCCTGGAGCTGCGGCGCCTCTGGGTGATGCTGTTGGTGGTGGACTTGGGGGTTCATCACTTCAAGCTGCGGGTGCGGCAGCTGCGGCGGAGGACCCGCCAGCAGCGGCGGCGCGGCCTGCTGCGCCACCGCCGCCGCGGGTCCCGCCGCCGCCACCACGACAGGTACGATACGCGGACCGCCACCGCCAGCGGCGGCGGCGGCCCCGACGGCGCCGCCTGGTGCCGCTGCCCCGCCCCGGGCAGCACCAAATGCCGCTCCCGAGCCCGTCTTGGCTGCGCTGGCCGCTCGAGATGAGGTGGCGGAGGTGCCGGCGCTGTCGGCGGCGGGTTGCGGGATGGCGGCCAGCAGCAGGGCCACGTACTGCTCGGGGGGCAGCACCCGGAGCACCCGGCACATGAGCTCCCGGTGTGCCTCGGCCTGTGCGGGGGAGGGGGAGAGGCGTGGGGAGGGGTGCTGGGGACGTCGGAGGGTCCCGTGGGAGCGCACAGCGAGTTGTGAGGAGCTTGCAGCAGCAGTCACTGACTAGCCACCACCCACGAGCAAGTACCGCAGCAAGCATTGGCAACGGCAGTACGCGAACTTGCAAACCTGTTCCACGCAAGCTGTTACATACAGACTTCCCCCTCGCGCTGAAGTATAGCTCCATGCTGTACTCCCTCCCCCACGCTCCGTCCCCCCAAAGACACAACCCCACCTGAAGGTCCCAGTCGAAGAACCGTCGGCCCAGTAACGTCGCCGCGGCCTCTGTAAGCTCCCCAACCTCCAACCGTACGGCCATTTCCAGGCAGCTGACCACCCAATCAACAACCGCCGTTGCGGCAGCGGGCGGGGCACCCGCTGCCCCGGGCTTGGGGCTGAGTTGCAAGTATTCCGCAGCCTCGTTGGCTGAGGCGCACGCGACCAGACGGGGGAGGACATGGTCCACGGCAAAGGTGGCGCAGCGGTGGATGATGTGAGGGCAGTGGTACTTGTCCGCGAGGCCGAGGAGCGCCAGGCAGCTGGAAGGGAAAAGGGGGAGGCCAAGGGTGAAGGGTGAAGAACGGAACAATGGCGGTTGGGGCAGAGGGTTGGCTTGAGGCCGACTTGAAATGGTTGAAACCAGCCATACTAGGTCGTCAACAAAACGCATATATACAGATGCGCTGCTATAATGAGATGGGAAACGCAAAGCAGCAGTGGATGGGGACAGGCGGACTTACTTGGGGGCGTCTAGGCCGTAGCCCTGCGGTCGGTCCGGGTGGTGTGAGGCCGGGTAGAGGCACGACAGCAGTAGCATCAGGTCCGCGGCGGTGTCCGTGAGGGTGATCGTGATGACGTCGGGAGGGGCCCCCGAGTAGCTTGAGCCGACATCCTGAGGGCGGCATTAACGGGCAGGCGACGTACATGTTATTAAAAGGAGCAGCTGTTGGATATAATTTAACCAGCGCTCCATTGCGCTTTCCACAACACCTGGATGCACTCTGATGGGTGTTAACGTCGGAAAATAGCACTTGGATGTGGCGGATGGGTATAACGTATTGTTGCCCGCAAGCCTGAACATACCTAGTTCTAACGCAGTTTTAAAGAACGATAATATTTCGAAAAAAGAAGTGCGCTTGTTGCTTACCAGCTCCTCACTGGCCGCAATCAAGTCATGAAACAGGCTGCTCCACATCTCCAGCACAACACGGTGAAGCCACAAAACTTGGCCGTCGCTGGTCATTACGCGCACGTCAGCCCTTGATCCAAGAGGACCATCTCGAGAGAAGAGCTCGTCGGGCCGCTTCGTGCTACGTCCTGGCTTGGGGGCCGGTGCGATGGAGGGCGACCGGACAGGCGCAGCCATTGCCATTGCAACCCAACCGGGCAATTAAATGCAAGAGAAAGAGGAGAGCGGTTTCTGGCGGCTCAACCTCGCTTAACTTCGGTTAGAGCTCTGCCTGCAGTGTCGGTTAACAAAACGGTAGGATAACGTCAAAGTTGAAACCAGTTTTGAACAACACATTATTCCCTGATGGCCCTCAGGCCAATGCTGAAAGGCTTTTTGCTTGGCCTCGCGTTTCCCGCGCTACGACAGTCCAAAGTGCTGTACTTTTTAGCGAGCAATCGCTCAGAGTTTCATTGAGACCGCCTGCTTTGGCTAGGATTTTTTTTCTGATATTGCGTTTACCTCAACACGTATTGGGCAGTTTGGGGAGTTTGGGAAATACCGCTTTTTGCTGTTAAGGTAGGTCTGGAGACTCTAGGCCGGGAGTGGAGCTTGCTGTGTATCCTTTCCTGCTGCGAAAATGTTATGCAGCTACACATATTTGGCTCGGCTTAGATGCTGGCGGCTGCGAAACACGCTTTAACACCCATAGAGAGATAGCGGGCCAGGGCCCTTCCCCACCGTCAAGCTCCTTCACCAACGGCACTTCTTCCTCACTCCACTGCTCCTCCCTTACAATGTCCTGCAGACTAGCTACCCAAGCCATACAAAACCACGCCTCAGACATCTACCCAGCTTGCAACAACACCAGTCCCAAAATCCCGCATTCTTCCCTGCGACCCCGCAAATGAAAGACGCACAACCACCACAGCAGCAGCAGCAGGACGCCGCCTCGTCATCCTGCAAAGCCGATGTACGACAGCCCATCTCACGTGACAGCTCCCTTATGCCCCGATACTTAGAGCTTATCCGTTCCGGTGCAAAAACAGTTGAAGGACGGATCCGCGCTGGCAAGTGGGCAGACGTCATTCCGGGCGACATCTTCCGGTTCTTCAGTACGGAGGATGCGGCCGCGTGCGTAACGTGCCGTGCGGCATCAGTACGGCAGTACAACAGCTTCCAGGAGATGCTCGAGCGGGAGGGTTTGCATGCTTGTTTACCGGGCGTGGCGAGTTTGGCTGAGGGGGTTGAGGTGTACCGGGGGATTCCCGGGTACAGGGAGCGAGAGGGAGTGGAGGGCGTGGTTGGAGTGGGCGTGGTGGTGCTGCAGGATAGTTAGTCGCTGAGCGGCTGAGGGCCAAGGCGACGGCTGCAGGTGTGTGCATGTAATACAGGTGTGTTTGTGTAAGTTGAAGCACTCGACATGTGATGGGCAAATCGTGATCGCCAACAAACGGACGGTATTGTACGGTGCAAGCGGCTCCTGACTCTTTTACAGGCTCACACAGCGGCCATTATGTATTTCAAGCTGCGTCTTGACTAACCCAGACTGTGTGAATTATTGTTGCAGACTGGTATAGCCACCAATCCAGTAACAGGATGTGGAAGGACCCGTGGGTCGGGGTGTGACGCCTCCTGAGGAACTCTAGTCTTGCTTGTGAGGTCTCCGGACACGTTGTGAGGGGCTGTAAGAGGCTCGGTGTTTGCAAGCACTTGTCTGCTCTCTGTGTGCGCTTTGTTTGCTCTCTTTGCTTTCACAATTGCGACATCTGTAGGGCAAGCGACCTACTGCAGGCGTGACACCTGCTGTACCGGTAACAACAGCGCCGCACGAGGGCACAACGCGCATGTCCGACATATGTGCAACCGCCACCACCATCGCACAACACACAAACCAGGTTTCATAACACACAAAGACACATCATACATCCACCCCAACATATCGTCTCATGCGCTTGGCACCTGCCCGCCACGCACGCGCACAGCCGTCGGGACGAGGGAGGTACAACACATCGGGCCCCATGCCCATGCAGCTCTAGATGCAGCAAACAATGCATCCTGTGCTGCCGACACGCAACACACAGCAACTATTGTCATGCTTACAACCTACATGTCCCTAATATCCTTCAAGTACGGTAGTACTGCCGACGCTCGCTGTCACCGCACAGCGCTCCCCCGACGTTCTACCGTTGTCCCCTCGGCCCGAAGCCCCTATATCTGAAGGCTGTGCAGCAGGGGGTGTCATCTGTGGCTCGCTTCCACCCATCACCCGCATCATCACCGTAATGGAGTCCTGGCCCCAAAACTACAACGACGGGCTACTGCTGTGTAAACGCCCTTCAACCTCCCACAGCTGCCTTCCCCGCTGTTTCACCACTTCACAAAGCTTCCCCCCCGCTTGCTCCACTCCTCCTGGCAACTCCTGGAAACACCCGACCTCTCACAATGCCATGCACCCAGCCAGCACCCTCCCCGACACATCCCCACGCGGGTACCCCCGTGTCGAACACACTGCCGACAATCACAGCATGTTCTCCTTCGCGGTCCCTTTGTGCTTCACCCACACCAGCAGCTCTCCAGTGGAGCTCCTCCTCAGGCGGTCTTACCCACGGCTCCCGGAGGCGGCTCGTGCCGTCTCACCAGCTGCTCCAGCTGCTCGATGGGAACTGCAGGGCTGCGCCCCTCCGCGGCCTCCTGGCGCGCCTCCGCCTCCACCACCCGCCATGCAGACTGGGGCTGAGCGGGCGCCGCCGCCGCCTCCGCTGGCGCCTTGTCCAATGCCACCTTAGGTCAGTTGGGGAAAGGGTAAACCACGTCTTGACATGCGGTTGGGACATGCGGTTGGGACATGCGGCACAAACCTAACAAGCGCGCGCCGCGGGTCTTCCTCACTCTTCACTCCTCAGCCCCCCAGCCCCCCACAACTGCTGCTGCTGTTCACCATGCGCGCGAACTTGTCCGCGGCGCTCTGCAGCTTTGAAGCCACTCCGCTGCGAGCCACCACCCCGCCACCCGCACTGCGCTCCGCTGAGTACGCCGCCTCAGCCTGGGGCGCAACATTGGGGCCAGCGGGTGACCCATGGGTCATCAGGTCACCAAGCCATGTGCGACTCAGCCTATGCATACAGATCCGGAGCAACCATGGACACAGTTGACCCGTTACTGGTGTGCTTGCCTCCCATGGGCAGGCAAGCACATCAGGCAGCACATAAGCTCTTCGCTAGCACCCAGCATAAGCAAGGGTACCGGTATTACGAGCGAAGACACGACACACCGTCACTGACCCATGGGTCGCCGCCTCACCTCCTGCGCCAGCCGCTGCGCCAGCTCCTCCTCACTGGGCAGCGCGTCACGTGCGTTGGGCACATCCACGGAGGCCATCACGGCGACGGGGCTCATGTGCCGCTCAGCCGCCACCGCCGCCGCATACTTACCGAAAGCACCTTGGCAGGGACGGAGGTAGGGGCGGAGGACACACAGGGTGGGTGGGTCGATCACCAACGTCTATGCGTATTCAGTACCGCTGGGATGGTGGGAGGCGAGAGGGGTCAGGCAAAGGAGGTTGATATCGGTAGCTCGTCGGCACTGATGGGTTGGTGCTTGGCGGCAGGCGGGTGGGAGCGGTCATGGTGGTGGCGGTGGTGGTGGTGGTGGTGCACTGGTGGGATGCTGGGGAGCTGTCTGGGCGCAGTTCGAGGTGCTGGAGGGAGGGGGCACGTGTGGGTCGTCTGTACGGCAGGAGAGGGCGGCCGATGCGCTGTAATCGTACGGGAGGAGTAAGAGCGATTGCGCGTGTTGCCGGCTTGCCAGCTGGCCTGCATTTCTTAGCCGGCTTGCCCGTTTAGTGACATGGCACGACTAGGACAAGAGGACGAGCGATACACCAAAGAAAGCATAGACGGATATTTTTTGCAATCTAAATCTGCATGATGCCACAAGGAGAGGAGTCACAATTATGGCAAGCAATTACACCTCAAGGGTCCACGCCTTACTTGCAATGTGGCAATGCTTCTCGCCTGCCTGTGATCACCGTCCCCCTGCGCGCACCTGCGGCTAAAGACGGCGGCGAGTTGCGCGGCGGGTCCTGGCCTCCCGTGTCCTCCTTGTAGGATACCGTGCGAACAACCGTCTGCGTAAAAGAGCGTCTGTGAACACACGAACGAACAACCAGACGCCCGATAACAGAAGCGGGACCCATGGGTCCCGGCGAGTCCTCTCGCGCCCTGTTAAGGGGCCGAACTGAACAGCTACAACCTGACGAGATCAGGCAGGCTAACCATGCATTCTTCATTGTGCAAGTACATAAGCTCAAAGCAGACTCTTAGCAGGTAACATCAAGCAGGAGAAGTAAGGGGCCTTGCCTCATGCTTCAAGGCAGCCAAAAGTTCGTCCTCGGCCGCAGCGCGGTAGCTTCTGGCCGCCCGCTCCTCCTGGCCTGCATCGCCCGACATTGTAGCAAAGGTGACCTGATCTACAAAGTGCCTAGACGTAGGAAAGCCGTTGGAAAATACGCTTTATGAGTATCAAGACGATCTAGCGGTTGATGATTACGGACTATCTAGACTAGGCGAGGGGCAACAAAAACGGCATTCAGTACTGTGCTTCCTCAGTTTCGGTTGCGGGGCTGCTCAGGCGTTTTGCGTATTTACAAAGTGAGTCAGCAGCCAATGTTTCGGGGCGGACTGGTTTCGAAAATGGCGGTTGCACCTCTGATTCTCTAAAATTACACGACTGCCAAAAAGCAAAAGTTCATATCGGTGTGGTCTCAATTAGAGGTTGCTGAAGACCTAATCCCGGCCCAATGGCACACTTGCTGTGCGTCGCCACCGCCGCCGCTTCGGAAGACAAACAGTATTCCCCCGTCGTCAATGAAATACGGTGCACACCGACCCACAAACCAAGCCAACACCAAGTCCATCAAACCAACAAGCGCAGTTTCATTTGCTCGGTCTCCTGCTGAAGCTCGTCCAGCTGCGTCAACAGCAGCTGCCGCAATGGGGTGAGCGGCCCTGAAGCGGTTACCATCTCGCTGGTGTTGGCTGCGGGGCTCCGGTTCCCTGATCTTCCATGCCAGCAAGCACACCCCGAGCCCGAAGGCGCCTGTCCTGACACACCTCCCAAGCTGCTGCCTATCAACAAACCTCCGGTCGCCGTGGCCATTGCCGTGCGAGGGCCTTCCGAAAGGCCTGTCGTTCCATGCAGCGTGCTGCCACCAGCCCGTGCAGCAGCAGCGGCACCGCCGCCTGTCCATGCAGCTTCCGGAGCCGCTGCGGCCGCGTTTCCCATGCTTGGCGCAGTCGGCACCCATGTCCCCAGAGCGCTGTAGCGGCTGGGCGCGGCGCATGGACAGCTGCAGCTGCCGCCGCCGGCTGCCACTGCTGCGACGGCATGTGGGGATGTCATGTCATGCCACGAGGACAGCGGCCCAGCGCAATAGGCAGTCCTGCATGCAGGCATTCAGGAACGAAGGGGGACATGGACAAGACATAAGATCGGCGATTAATTGCATGGCGAACCAAAGAGGAACAGGGCCTGTAGCGCTGACTAATGCAGGCACGTGTAGGATAAGTGAAACGCTGGTGCACTCGTGCCACAAATACAGCATCACAACCGACTGCAATTCTGCCCCCTATCCTCCTTAAGGGCAAATCGCCTAAAGTACGGTTTAAGGTATACGGCCTATCTTGCTTTCGATATCCATGCTACGGCTTTACAGGGCACGGTACCGGAGCTTTGATGCGGACAAAATGCGGACAAAGAAGCCTACCGCCTTTCAGCCTAAAAACCGTTCACCCTAACCTTGCATGCGCGCGCAATCGATAACACAGGCCCTAGGAGCGGGGCGGCGACAGTCGGCTTATGAGAGCCATGCGCTGCTGCAGCTTGCTTGTGCGGTCAGCCAGTCGCTGCAGCCGTGAGGACAGTTCCGCTGCTTCCGCAGCGTCAGCCGACAGGGGCTCGGCCTTGTGGCATGTGCTTCCGGCGGTGGAAGCGAACGGCGACAGGGCGCGGTCCGCACCCCGGCCTGCTCCCGTCTGGCTTGCGGCACTGGGTGCGCTAATGGCTGAGGAGCATAGACTGCTTTGCGGCGGGGGTGGCGGTGCTTGTGCATGTGGGCGCAGTTGCTCCCTCGGCGGGGTCTTCTTCTTGCCCTTTGCGGCGGTTGCCCCGTGTGCGTTAGGAGGCGATGCCTCCAGCAGCCCCAGCCTGCGCTTCACCAGCTGGAAGGCCTCATAGTCACGAATGGCGTGGATGCCTAGTGAAACAGCGTTGGCTGCGGCCGTGACGTCAGCGGCCGCCGTGAGCAGCGAAGCAGCCCGATCAGCTGGTCCTGGGCTGTCAGCAGGCATGGGCTGTTGGCTAGCCTGGCGCTGTCCTCGCTGGTCGATGCGTAGCTCGGTCGCCGCCTGCGCGGCTGAGGATGGCTCGGCACCAAGGGGCGGCGACGCGGCAAGTTGCTGCCGAAGCTTTCGGAACATAGACAACTCTGTTGCGGTCCCCAGTTTGAACGGCTGCAGTTGCTGCCCCGTTGGTTGCTGCAGCGCGGTTGGTACTCCTGCACGCTCATGTTTGGATGGGACCGGGCTGCTAACACGGCGACATGCACCTGCGGCTGCTGCATGCGGCGTCTCTGGGGGGGTTTCTTGGTGGTGATGTTGCCGTTGTTGCTGTTGAGCATGGTTGCGTACTGGACTGGGTCGTCGCTGTGCTAGCTGGGACGGCGATGGCAGACCTTCGCATTGTTTCTGCAGCGCCTTCCTCCCCTTCGAGGGACTGACCCGGCCCTGATCGCGAGGTGGCGGGTCGCCAGACCACCCCGACGAGTCGCACGGCTCGCACCGCTGCTGCAGGTAGCTGTTGATGGCCGCGGCCACAGCTGCTGCTTCGCTGTGCCCGCTATCGACGACGGCCTCAGGCTGCGCAGAAGCCTCCCGAGCGCTCGAGCATGACGCTGCATAAGACGCCGCTGCGGCCACGGCTGCAGCAGCAGCAGCAGCATGGCCTTCATCCACCCAAGGCTGCCCAGCATGAGGGGAACCTGCCAGCGAGGCATGCTGCGACGTATGCTCGGCTTCATGCGGTGTTAAGAAGGCCCCTGCAGGCGCCGCTGCCTCTGCCTCCGTGCCTCCTGTTCGCGTTGGCGACAGCTCCCACACGACAGCACGGTAGGTGGGACCCGCCTCCGGCAACCGGCACTGTTGCTGTAGCTGCTGCGGCTGCTGCTCAGGAGCTGTCGTTACCTGGGGTGTCAAAGCGCTTCCCACGGAGGAACATGCAGTCGGCCGATGGGGCTGCAGCACGTCTCCCGGCATATGCGTTCTGGGCGCCTTAACCGACGTCGTGTTAGCCGAAGCAGCATCAGAGGCGGCGGACGCTGCCTGCATGGCCGCCTCCACCGCCTGGCGAGCAGCCACGGCAGCTTTCCGGGCGCTCTGTGCCTCCTGTACAAGCCGAAGCGCAGCTGTCCCGGCATGCCAGTTGTCCTGTCCGGGACGCCCCGGACCGCCGCTCACGGCCCTGGTATCCTGGGCCCTGCTGCCGCCAACAACAAGCATGGGCGACACATGCGGTTGAGCCTCGTCCGAAACGGCCATGCCTTGATTCGAGGAAGGCTCCACCCCTTGGAAGTGCGGCGGGGCAAGGGTTGGGTCCGAGGTGGCCAGATGGGAGCCCTCTTGCTGAGGCGCCGTGCTGTGTGATATCCCCACCGGCGGGGGCCCCGGCTGGCAGCCGAGCGGGGTTGGAGATTCGCAGCTGAGCGGCTGCGGTGGAAGCATGGCATGCAGGGTCTGGGCGCGCGGCTTGGAAGACGCCACAGATTGGCGCTCGTCCACAGCCGGCTCCGACAACAACCAGGGCGGGACGATCAGGGTGCCACCGGTAGGTCCTGAAGGCCTGGGGTGCGGCAAGCTTGCAGGCGGAGACGGCGCAGCAGCAGGTGAGGATTGCTGCGGTAACGTAACTGAGTGAGCAAGTTGATCTTGACGCGGGATCGGCGAGGAAAGCTCGGAGTTACGGTCTACAGGAGCCGGCGCTAGCGGCATGGGCGGGGATGTGAAGAGCGCTGCTAGGAGGCCGCCGAGTCCTCGAGTGTCCTCACTGCTGCCACTGGGACTCTGGAACGCCTCGGCTTGATCACCAGCACCAGCACCATCGGCAGCGGCCGCCGGCGCAGCGTTGCAGATTGGCGTGGCGCTGCTAGCCCTGAGGAGGGCAGCATGTGGAGCGCCGGGAGACCTGCTACTGCGGCCACCGCCACCGCCGTCTGCGCTGCCTTGCCACGGCTGCTGCTCAAGCTGCAGCAAGCTGCTTATGTCATCAACGACGTTGCTGATTCCCGACTGCTGCGGTTGCTGGCTCTCATGGGCGCCAAAGTCAAGGCGCCCCGAGGGTGTGGGCATGTCACCTAGCCAGCTGAAAGGACCCTCTCGCCGCAAACTGTCTGCAGCTACTCCACCCCTTGAATGCGCAACAGGGGTCGTACATGGGCTCTGCACCCCTACCGCTGCTGCGCCAGGCGCCGCTTCCACTGCCGGGCTTCGAACGGTTGCAACCGCAGCCTCTACTGCCGGTTGCCTAGCACCCATGTCCTTGCTGCCGCTGGACAGGGTTTCGGCGCCGCCTCCGTTTAACGTCTGCGATATCTTCCTGTGCAGCCCCGCAGCTTTCTTGCTGACCGCCGACAGGCGCTCGCTCAGGCGACTGCCCGCCGCGTCCAGGTGGGCGCACAAGGTTGCGTTGAGCTCCTCGACTGCTTGGGCGGACAGGCCGACGGGCGCGGAGGCTAGTGCGACGACACGAAGTCCCAACTGGTGGGCAGATTCCTGAGGGGACGGCAATGGAAATGTACATACGGCCATGTTTAGGCAGCGCACACCCGGCGATGCAAGGTTGCGCACAATTGCATTCAGCTGCATGTCCGACACAACACAAGCGCGCACATCGGGTCTAGGACAGGCAACCCGTGCTACCTGCAGCATCAATTCCCTCCACCCCGGCTTCCACCACAGTCCTAAGCCATGCCTCCCATGCCCCGTACCTGAAGCATCCGCAGCATCTCCTCCACGAGTCCACGGCGAAGTTCCAGTTCTTGGCACGCCGCCGTCGCGTCCGACCCCGATGTCGCCCCCGAGCCCGTGTGCCGCTGCTGCCCCCCCTGCGTGCTGCTCCCGCAAGAGCCATCCCTGGAGGAACGCCTGCTGGCACCGGCAGCCTGCCTGCCCGGCTGCAGCACCGCCTTCACCCGCGACAGCAACAAGGCGACATCCTCCCGGTAGGTCGCCACGGCATCCAACGCTGCCCTGTAGAAGCGCTCCGCCACACCAACTTTCAGGTGTGGGTTGCTGCTAACGTCGCAGCCGCCGGCAGCGCCCTCCCTGAGATCTACATCCACTGACGCCGCCCGCAGGGAGCCTCCGGGTCGCCAGGCTTGTGGGTGCGAGACGCTGGATGTCAGGCTCTCGCGGCTGCTACGTTGTGTGGAGGAACTCAGGCGGCGACTGCGGCAGGGAGCGCCGCCCTGGTCGGTCCCGAAGAGCAGCTCTGCCACAGCTGGATCCGAGGAATGCAGTGCGAGGCGGCGCTTCAGGCGGTCCACGGCGCGCCGGAAGTCGCCGAGGGCTGAGTACAGGGCGAAGCGGTCTGCGAGGCTTGAGGCAGCGGGCTGGCTTGTGGCTGCTCGCCGAGCTTCTTTGGTTTCGTGCATGGCGGCTTGGGCAACTCGCAGCTGCTCTAGATGGTCCTGCGTGCCGCATGGACGGAATGGGAAGAGGAATAAGGACGTTTTTAGGCGGGATTGGTAACTTTAAAGGGTTCACTGCAGCATGCATGCTGCAGCGTTGGGCAGCGGGGCTGCACCCAATGACCAAATGGATTTGTCCTGGGGGCGGGCCAAAGCAGGCGCGTCTAAAGGTACATGCCTGCGTGGCACGTCTCACCTATATGGACCAGACAGACGCCTGTCACACCAACGAACTGCCATCAGCTTGCGCGCATCTCAGCGGCAGTGATGACAGATACATGCAGCTTAACATAACAGCCAACGCCTAGTCTGATGCACTACCTCACCAACACCTACGCATGCCACGACATCCTCCTGCGCCCCAACTACTAAATGCCATACTGCGGGAACCTCAACACACCTGCAGCCAACGCTCAAAATCCGATATCACGCCCTCCACATCCAACTCCTCCAGCTCGCCTGCTGCTGCCGCGGCCGACAGCCCCGCAAGAAGACCCCCATCAGCCGCCGTCGCAGCTCCTGACGCGGCGGGCGCTGGATCACCGGCATCGTTGGCGCCATCCACCTGCTGTGCGAGGCTGCCGGGCCTAGACACCCGCGGCCGCGGCGCAGGGCAGACAGGGCCATGAAGCTCACGACGACAACCGGCGGACAAGGCCCGCCGCAAGCCGTCCTCCGCAGCCGGCCGACGGAGCAACCTGGGCGTCTCCTGCGCTGTGGACAGATTGCGGGCATGCCCGGTGGCAACGGGTGATAAGTCCACAGTGTAATCGGATGGCGCAGGAGCTCCGATGGCGGTCCCTGCGCCGGTCTTTCTGCCGTGACCAGCAGTCCCGCCGTCCTGGCCAGTCCAAGAATGGCGGAGGCCGGCGCCCTTTTTGTCCGCCGGCCCGGTGCTGCGCGCCTCGTTGCCTGCCGAAAAGCTGCCTGGGAGGCCGGGCAGACAGGCTGCCAAGCTGCGCCGAGCCATCTCAGTCAGGCGGGTGCTGCTGGGGACAGGTGCGGACGCATTGGCACGAGGGGGGGATAGCAACCGTGTGTAGGAACTGGCGCGGCCGCCAGCAGCCGCTGTCGAGGCCCTCCCATGCAGCGCCTGGGCGGCTCCGGAACATTTATCCAGAGGCAGGGAGGGGACCTGTCGGTCTGGCTTGGGACGCGGCGGCGGTGAAGTGCTTGCCATTCGCCGTGACTGGCCGCTGCTTGGAAAGGACGACGAGGTCGGCAAAGCATGCTCAGCAGAGCGGCGGCCAGCCTCCCCAGCGGCGGCGGCTGCCTGCGCCGCGACACTACGTGAGGTAGCGAAGGGGCTGGTAGAGAGGGACCTCTCGTGCTGCAGGACGGCGCTGACGTTGCTGGAAGAGCGGTTGGGACTTGCGCTGGCATTGGCAGCGCCGCTGCAGCCAACACCTGCACCCTGAACGTCTCTGAAGGACAACTGGGGGCTGCGTGTCCCTCTGCGGCTGCTGCAACCGCTGCTGCAACCAGGGACCTCCAAGCCGACACCGACGTTACCATTCCGCGTGCCTTCCTCTGAAGCTGCGTCAGCATCATTGCAGCTGCCTCCCGTCGGCGCTTCTCCCTTAGTCGCTGTTGACAGCAGAGGCTCGATGAGGCTGCTGAACTCGAACTTTGCTGGAGCAGTACGCCGACGAGAGGGTTCTTCAACCGGCAGACGAGGCAGTAGCAGCCCCTCACTGCCATCACCTCCCGCAGCGCTACCGCCACCCAGGGAAGGCGGAGCTGCATGGGCCCCCTGCGAAGCAGCTACAGCTGCGGCCGCCTGCAGCGCGCGTGGTGACGAGCGCAGCTGGCGTGTCACGTTGTGTAGGACGGTGGGGTCAGCGGAGGGCAGCCGCCGGGGTGACGACACAGCCGGACTACAGCTGCGGCTCCGAGGTAGCGGGAAAGAGCTCTTGTGTGGGCTGCAGCTGCTTGCGCGCCCTTGCAGCGGACTGCCCACGCGCGGCGGAGATGCGAACATGCAGTGACTCGCTGATATGATCCTTGGGGCCGGTGGCGATGCCGACTGCTGCCGGCGGTCCACCGGTGGCGGGGATGGAACTTTCTGGGGGGACGTCAGGCGCAGGGTCGGCTCGCTCCTCCGGTGAAGTTGGTTATTATTGTTGTGCCGTTGGGCTGCTGGGCTGTTGTTGCAACTCATGCCGTTCAGCGCAGCCTCCCATTGGGCCGATATGACATGCTCTGCCCCCGGCCCCCCACACTCAGTCCACTCGCGCGGCTGAAGCAGCAGCTTGAGGGTGCCAGGGGAGGTTGGCGAGGGCGAACGTGCGCCGCTTGCGGCCGCCGACACCGTGGTCCTGCCGGTGGTGTGGGGGCCGGGGGCGAGGCGGACGGTGAGCTCAAGCGGCACTCACTGAGCCCCTCGTTGGCTGCGCAGCCTGCTCTAACGAAGCGATGAGGCGCTGGGGAAGGACTAGATGACATAGAGGGCTGGACGAACCCCCCGAGGGACAAGTATTAAGCGGGGTGCGGTTGCTATGCGAGCATGAGTTGGCAACGACAGCCGCCGTGCTTTACCGTGTTAACTTAAGCGCTGCTGTTTGGATGTTCGCCTGCCTGGTCCCCCGTGTGGGCTCATGGGCTTCGTGTTCTCTACCTGATAGCCACTGGAACAGTCATCCAATCTGTCCTCGGCCGCATACGCGCGGCATGGTACCGACTTCCGGCTTCTAGGACACCTCTATGCCCCATCCTTGCAAGCCAAGACATTAGCCGCCGTCTCACACAGTACCCCTTTCACACTTCTCTTTACCCAACTTATGCTAACAAACATAGCGCACTGAAGCATAAACCCACCAGTTTGCGGCGCCAGCGTCGGTCCGCGGCTCCGCTGAGCGGCCGCCCAAGGCCGTCTTCGGTGAGCCCGCGCCGCGAGGCGACGCCCACTGCTGCCGCGCCTCGCTGTAGCGTGTTATCACGGCGTCCAGGTGCGCCTTGGCGGCTGCGCTGCGCTGCCGTTGCTGCTGTTTGGCTGCCTCCTCGGCCTGAAGCCGCTGCTCCAGCTCCTGTCGGCGCTTTGCAGCCACACGCGCCGCGATTTCGGCTTCTTTCGCCTCTAGGAGCGCCGCGGCGACCTTATCCTGATATGGATGAGGGGGAAATGGGGCAACAGGGTGCTGGTCTCAACACGGTTTTGGAATGGCCAGCACTATCACCGCACTGTCCTACTTGCCCCATGCTAGTGTGAGAACTTTGGCTACAGTCCATGTGAGCAGGTCGGTCTGCCCCCCCCACCTGATCATTGTAGGACTCATCTCCGGCTGCAGTCTCGCCCCACGCAAGGCAAGGCTCGTGCTCCTGGTCCCGTTGGCCGCCATCGCCCCATGCGCCCGACTTGCCTGCCCCTCCTGGAACACCGCTACCGCTGCTGACGCTGCGGCCCAGGGAACGCCCTCTGCTGCAAGGGCGTCCGAGGCTGACACCGCCAGCGCTGCTGCCACGCGTTCCCAATGCACCGCCGCCGGCCGCCCTGCCGCCAACAGACACCAGCGCACCCGCTGTTTTCGGAGGCACAGCGCCGCTGCACGGCAATAGCGGGAGGCATCGGGGTGGCTTGCTGGCGCAGTATACCCTAGCGACATGCCCCTATGCGCAATCCACGCTACTGGATGAATGTACGAGCGGAAACTAGCAAAGCACATGTCCCACTACACGTACCTGGCTGCTTTAGAAGATGCCAGGGGGCGCGACAGATCAAATCCTCTCGCCTGCATGTTGCTGCAGGAGAACGAGGGATGTCGTCACGCTCCGTCTTACATTGCTTGCCAGCTTCCCTTTGGCTCAGATCGGCACGGACAGGGATTACCACGTCAGCCCACCTTTGGAAAGTGTTGACCAGACCCTTGAGCTGACATGCCGCCAACTGGTGCCCCTGGGGCTGCTGCGCTTGTCCGCAGGGGCTTCCGGATCGCGGCGCGCTGCCGCCGGGCGAAGAGGACCTGCTGCGGGGATTGCCTGCTGCCCGGGATGGCGATAAGCCCCTGCGAATGTGTTGTTGAAGCGAAGGCCCAGGGTGAAAAGCTTAGCAAAGAACAACCCTGGCTTGAGACCAAGCAGCCGAAGTATAGGGCAGTGACAGCTGGTGCGAAAGAGGGTAACAGGAAGACGAGCTCTGGTGTTTACCTGTAGGCCAGGTGATTCGGCAAATTAGGTAGCGCCCCATCGGGGGGTGTTGCAGTGAACGGCAACTCAAGGCGACCCTGTTGCAGCTGCGCCAACATGAGTGCGCAGTACAAGTTCCTGTTGCGCTTCCACACGGTGTTGCTGGTCTGCGGCAGGACGCAGTGCTTAAGAGTTGGGTCATACGTAGAGCCGCTGGCGTACGTCCCAAACAGCACAAAATCTCACCGGTTCCCGGAGTTTTGTAATCCATGCTTGTACCCGGAGCTTCACTGCCCGTGGTTGCGACAGTGCTAGGACGCTGAGCTGCCCGACGAGCTAGAGTCCAGGACATAGCATGGCGTTGGTAATTAAGACGATGTTACCATAGCCAAAGATGACGCAACCTATTCCTCCATAGAAGTGTTCTATTTGTCATGATTTGGCTCTGCACAGCAATTGGTTCTCACCTTTTCGAACTGGCCGTCCAGGCCACCCTCAGGGCGTTGCATCCCGTTAACCCAAAGCAGCCTTCCAACCAAGCGTTATATATCACAGCATAATATCATTTTTAGATACACGATAGCTCGTGCCTGGAGCTTCCTGTCTTATCGTGGACAGCTAGGTTTGACCCGGTCAAAGCTTTGCGCACATTCCTGTTAGACGTAAACAAGTCATCATGCAACAACAGGTGATATACAGTAATAACTACTACCTATCCACTTTACATGCGAGGTAGGTCTCGGCACGAAGTTCATGCCGTACTCAGTGGTCGTTACGAGCCTCCAGCTTGTAATCATCTTCATCATCAACATCAGCTCAAGGATTGCTAACTTTTTGCGAGGCTTTGATGTGAGTTTTGTCAGAATGTTAGAATGTCTTCGTGTGCAGCCTCTTATTGCCTCCAACCGTCCTTCGCTCGTCAAATGACCATACAGCTGCAAGAGGCGTGCTTCAAGCAACGGACATAGTCCGATATTTGCTTCGTTTCGAGCCAATGTTGAAAGTGGGTAGCCAGCCAGCAGGCGCAGGGTCGCAAGGAGAACCCCAGCAGGCAGAAGCCATGGCTGGCTTCCTTCAACAGGGACCTCGCCGCACACTGGAGAGAAGGCTGCACACTCTTGCTGCAGTAACCTCACCCGCACCTCTTCGACTCGCAGCCCTGGCATATCAAGAGTAGCCACACCCAAATCCTTCCCCATCCTGTGGGATCATGCCTTACCCAGTCCAGTTTATCTTGAATCACCTTCTCTGCATTATGGCCTGATACAACAGTTCACATCGGCCCTGTATCCCACACGCACCTACGACCGTGAGCAGTACGGCAGCATATATGCACCACACCCTCGCAGCGTCCACCGCTTGCCACCGCCCCTTGCCTCCGGGCCGCCTACTCAAGGGCCCTGCTGGGGTGGCTGCAGGCCCAGGTGGCTGCATCCGCACCCACAGCCGCCTCGCCAGAGGGTCATCCGCACCAAAATCCTCGCTGCGTGCCCTCCAGCGCCACCTGCGCCGTCATTGGACAGCCCGCCGCCAACCGCCAGCTCAACACCTCACAATTGCAGCGGCAAAGGAGGCAGTCCTTGAGGAGGCGCCCAAGCGGGCCCCAGGATCAGCCCAGCCGCTTCTGGCAGACCAGGTCGCTGTTGCGCGCAGCTTCCAGGCCGAAAACGAGCACAGAGGATACCTATCTGGACAGCCAGTTACTATTACCGTACATGTCTCGTGTATCGTCAGTGGCTAACCGCCCTGGAAGCGGGCCACAAACTTGTCCATGGCACCCTTCCGCGGCCCTCAGATGCCTTCGCCACATGGCATCACGTACAAGACATGCCCTCTCCTCCGCAAGGCGAAAACGCTGTCATCGCTCGTCAACAGCCTGTAGGGTCTCGCGTCTGTCAAGTAAGTCCCGCTTCTTCGAAGGGACCCACCTGAACATAAAGATTCATTATTTGCCAACATAATGAAACCATATGAAGACATATGAAGCCGCGAGGACAACAGGGATAAGATGAACCCAGCCAGGACTGGTCTTGCTGCATTGGTCACGAAAGGAAATGGGGCCTTGCTAGGTTACCAATAACCCTGCAGGCGCCCGCTGATGGCCGCACAGTGTACCGCAATCGCCACATGAGAGGTACAACTGTAGCCCGAGCAACAGCCCCATTAAACCATATGCACTCGCGCAAATGTCACACGCCTGGGGTACACTCTTCTGGCTTCACATGCAGACGAGCTAAACCCCAGGATGGCGTTATTAACCAATGCTGACACTGAACATCCGACGCCACATCCTCCACGCCAGGAACTCCATAATACCCCCACCTGACGGCACACGTAGGCATCAAGCATGGCAGTTAAAGAAAGGTCAAATGCCCTGCCATGCAGCAGTCCGAGACAAGAGCCGAGCCCTTCCTGTCGGCCACATGGCACTGCCTATTTACATTGGATTCCGCAACTCCTAATTCGCAACAATGAAAAGGCTCTCAGCATTACAAACACTCACATCACGTACCACCGATGAAAGCCATACCTCCTCCGCAATCAACCACCCTATAGAGTCATTACCGGTACTCAGCAACGCTCTCCTCAACCTTCGCAACAGGAGCGCGCTTGCAGCAGTCTTAAATGCAGGCGGCAGTCCAATTGGCCCACGTGGCAAGGTTACCTGCGCCACACCCTGAGAGCCTGTCGACAGAACATGCATGCAGACAGGTGGAAGACAGCTAGGTCACGCACGGTACCACCAACCCCGCCGCCCGTCTCCCATGCAGCCTGCCTTCCACATACCTCGAATGTACTACCTACCAACTGCAGCCCATCCTCAGCCATGATGCAGGATGACCTCCCAGAAAATTGCAGTGATTTTCCAGGTAATGTAGATAATTTGGACAAAATCAATGAACAAAACCGCGGCGACATCCCTCTCGTTCTCGGCCGCGCTGTTTCTCCCGCTCGCTTCCGGTCCCACGTGGGCGGCGGCGCTGTCACATTATAAACCCACCGCCCATAGCACACGCTGCCATACCAGCTTCACACACCGTACGGCATACAAGGCCCCACATGCCCCCCCCTCCATTAACATCCTTGATTCTCGCTAGGGACGCACATTCCTAGGCATCTAGGCATCTTCACATTTACTTTTAAGCATTGTAACAGAGTTGGATTGAAAGTTGCTTCCATGGGCTTTCCTACCAGTATGTGTCTACACCGCCTGTCGCATGCTACGCCGCGCACGAGACAGCAGATACGTGCCTGACCGTTCGCCCTCTTGAGGCGGCATGCGGTAGTCCGCAAGTAAACCCCACGCTTGCATAACAAGACGTGTTCTTCAAAGCTCCAAATTAGCAGTTCTGCCCGAGCGAGCACTCCTCAACCGCCACCTCGTACGACATCCCCTCCAGCCACCGGTGCCCTAACAGCCATTCGACTCCCACCCGCATCAGCACCCCCGTCTCGCAGTCACCCTGCTCCGCCTAGCACGCCTCAGCCCTGTCCCCAGCCGCCTCTCCAACAGCACCATGTCCCTCACCGTCCGTGTCCGAAGTAACACTGCCGCGCCTGCTTGTAACCTGGCTGTCACCCCCGCGACTGCCACGTCGGCTGCCGGGCTGACTGTCGGGCCGGCTGCCCGAGAACTGGCTGCCCAGCCGGCTGCCAGAAGGCCGCTCCAGTTGCTCCCAGGTGCTGGCACTGCCGCCGCCCAAGCCCCCACCCGACAAACGGCTCATGGCCCGCAACGTCGCCAGGGCCGACGCCATCTTCCCGACCGTGCTGGGGAGTGTGTTGCTGTTGCGTCGGCTGGGTGTCAAGACAGAGCCGGGAGAGGTCTGACTCAGGCCGTCAGCGGTGTTGGAACGGTGCCGTGTGGGGCGTTGCTGCTGCAGAGATGGTGGCTGCAGCAGCAGCTGCTGCTGCTGCCGGGGTGATGTGGCCTTGCGTCGGGCACCGGGGCGCTCGGACGGGGCCAAGCCATGCAACGCATGGCGGCCGGCGCTGTTGGCTGTGGCGGGTGCGCCGTCGGGCACTATACTGTCGTCCAGTACGGCGACGTACGGTTTCAGGCGTTGCCGTACTCCGGAGATGTGTGCGGATAGGGGTGTCGCGATTGGCGACGTTGGGCCGGCTTGGCCGCCCCCGGCAGCAGTTGCCTCGGATAATAGCATGCCTGCGCACATCATGACGGCAGGAGTGCATGGATGGAGGCAACTGGCTAGGGAACTAGCATGCGGGCCAACATGCCCGCTCGCAAGCATGCCCACATTGCCACGCCCTTCCTAATAGTTCCTTGCGACGCCCACCTTGCATTGTCTCTTGCTACCTAAACCTTACCAAGTCCACCGACACGGCCACCAACTACCACACCACCATGCATCCATGCACCGCCAATCCGTCACATCGGACGCCCCGCATGCTTCAAGTCACGCCGCCCCCCACTCCCGCAAAATAGACGTCAGCACGTCCCACCTCACCTGCTTGCAACATCATGAGGGAGGCTCTGCGCGACCGGGGCCCATGTACGCTCTGGTTTTGCTGCCCAGCAAGCCCAGGAATGGGGTTGGCGTCCAACTGCTGACCCTGGTAACCGGAGGCTCCGGCCGCTGCGGGCGCCCCGTCCACGCCACTTCCTCCCTCAGCGGCAGCACTGGTGTTCTTTGAGCGCCTTCGTTCACGTGCAGGCTGCGTCCCACAGGGTGACCCTGCCCCCGCTGTCGCCGCCGCGGCGTCCGCATCCCCTCCGGTCGCGAGGCAAGCAGCCGCTGCGACTGCGGCGCCACCTCCGCCGCTGCTCAAAGAGGCGCCGGCGGAGCAGCTGTGGCTCAACGAGTGCTGCGGCGTGCTCTGCCACTCCTGCTGCAGCCGACTGAACAACGCGGCGTCTAAGGACTTGCGACGTGCGGAGTAGCTGCCGTGCGGCGGCGCACCAACGCCAGAAGCCCCGGCGGCGCCATCAGGAGCAGTAACCCCGGTGTTGCTGCCGCCACGGCCAAGAACGCTTCCTTCGCCACCGCCGCCCAAGGCATTCCGGCCATGCATACTGCCTTCTGCACCGCTCCACGCTTGGTCCACACTCGCGCCCGACGCGTGCGCATGCAGACTGCCGCTGCCCTTGCATGTGAGCACGGCCTCGGTGCCGTCCGGATTCCGGTGCAAACTGCCACTGGCATTAGCACCGGAGCTGAACGCCGGGGCCGTGCAACGCCTTAAGGCACTCCGGGAGGCAGCAGCAGAGCCCTTGGAGGCACGAGGTGCCGGCGCGCCGCCGCCGCTGCCGCCGCCGCCATCTGCTGCTCCGCCGCTGTTAGATTGCTGGCCCTCTGCCTCTACATCCCGCAGACTAGAGGTGCTGAAGCTGCTCGCTGCTGCGGTACCATCGAACCCGCTGTGGGAGGTAAGCAGGAAGGCGCCACTGGCTTTACGTGAGGCGGCGGTGCCATGGCTTGGCGGCCGAATGAGCAGCATGGTACCGGTTAGCGGGTCAACCTCTCCGCAGCCGCCGCTGAAGCTCGCGCCGCCAAAGCCGCTGGACTGCAGCCTCTCCTCTAGGGTGCACTCGCCATCAACTCCCACGTCCTCATCATCCTCTTCGCCGCAGAAGGCCGCCCCGCCAAAGGCCTCCCGCGACAGCCGGCCCAGCAGACCGCCCGCCAGCACGCCGTCTCCATGCGCCTCGAGCACGTCGCGCTCGATGGCTGCGAGGCGGCGGTTGGCGCTGTGCAGGGACTCGTCCAGCGAGGCCACCTGCGCGTGCGGGGCGGCGGAAGGAAAGGGTAGATACACGCTAGCAGGAGTGGTGGTGGTGGTATGGTGGTGGTGGTAAGGCTGTTTCGGCTGTGGGAAGAAGCCAGATGGGTCCTGGGCCTTCACAGGAGCTCATGCATGCGCCTTGCTAACAGAAACACCATGAGAAAGCTGGGCGTGCGAAGTGCACGAGGAGGGGCGCGGTAATGCCAGTTGGGTTTAGTCCTCACCGTTTGTTCAATGGCCTCCACGCTATTCGCCACGCCGCCCAGCACCCGCCCCAGCCGCGTCTCAGCGCCCTCCATCACCTCCTTCCCATGCTGCTGTAGCATCTCTTGTACGGCAGGCACCCCGCGGCCCTCTCGCCGTACAACCGCATCAGCCAGCGCAAGCAGCACCTGCCGGCTGCCGGGTTGTGATAGCAGCGCCTCCATCGCAGACCCTGTTGCTGTTGCTGCTGCTGCTGCACAGGGTGCGGCCGGGGCCGTGGTCGCAGCAGGAGCCGATGCACCGCTAGGAGCATGGAGCATGGCAGGCTCATCGCCTCGATCACAGCGGCGGCTGCCGCCGGCGCAGCGAAACAGCGAGCGTGCCACAGCAGCGGAAGCTCCGTTTGAAGCTTGAAACGGGGACGGTTCAATCCCAACTGCGCGCGCCAGCACCGCAAGCGCAGCCTGAAACTGCATGCGGGGATCAGCCTGGCGCGCGGACGCCGGCCGAGACCCCGACACGGGCCGCGACGACGGGTGTCCGCCCGCATGTCGAGGAACGCCGTCCACACTGCCTACTCCAGAAAGCTCCGCGACTAACTCCCCACCAACATGCGCTGACGGCGGCTGCTGCGGTGACAGTGCAGCCACAGACCCGGCCAGAGCATCACTGGCGTCTCGCACGACACGGCTGGCGAGGCGGTGCGGCATAGCCCCATTGCTGCTGAGCCAGCGACCGCTGCTGTCAATCGTGCTGTTCCGCGACCGGCGCCGCAGCACCAGCGAGCGAATGCCGCCCCTGCCGTCGCCACTGTTGGCGTCTACAGCGGGAAGCAACGCGGAAAACGGCGTGCCAGCGTTGCCCAAGTCACTGCTGCGGCCCGCAGCGCCGCCGCCACTGCTGCTGTTGGTGTTGCTGGTTTCGTCCTCTGAGGCGTTATGCCCCAACATGGACCAACCCAGAGCCAGGCGGGAAGCCGACCGGCGTGCTTGCCGTCGGGAAGCAGACCGCACGGGTTCAGAGGGGCCCGCGGCGGTGGAAGCAGAAGGCGGGCTAGACGCGGTGGGGCTTGCAGTCAGCGGGCTGCCTCCTTCGACCGCACGGCGGCTCCGCTGTCCCGAGCACTCGCTCGCGGTCCGAACCAGCTGCAGCGCAGCAGCCTGCCTGGCCCCAGGCAGGGGGCTGCACCCGTCGTCCACAGCGGCGAGAGCGGCAGCGCTGCCACCGCCAAGATCCCAAGCGCTAGTTAGGCCGCCCTCGACATCGACCGCCGCATCTTCGCCACCAGCCGCGGCGGCGCCACCGCCATCTCGATTGCTGACGGGACGCAAGCCGGCATTGTTTGCGTTGTCATGCGACGACAACCGCCACCGGCCAGGCAACCGCATCAGCGCCGCCCCTGCTGCCATGTACGGCAGCTGGCCGGCACTCAGGCTCGGTCCGCCGCGCCGGTGGTGGTCAGCATCTTGTTGCTCAGGAGGACGTCCGGCGGTGTTGCCACCCTCATCCGTCAGCCGCAGCACCTGTGCCGCGGAGGTATTTGGACTGGCACCGGCGCGGCCACGGCTGAGGGTGCGCATGCGCTGTAAGGCATGCGGACCGGGGAAATGGTCCAGCAAACTGCTAAGCAACTCACTCAGGTTGCGTAACAGCCTGCGGCTGCCGCTGATGCTGTCGTGTGCGTCAAGAGCTCGCCGTGAAGGTAGAGCCTGCAGCGGCGCAGGCGGCATTGGCGGCAGCAGCAGCTGCTGTGGTTGCTGCAGCTGCTGACACGCTTGAGCCTGGGATTGTTGTCCGTCTGCATGACGCAGCCGCTGGCGCTGGCTCTGCTGCTGCGCTGCTGGTTGCCGTGGCTGCTGCTGCTGTTGGTCCTCTGCGGCTTCGTTGGGGCTGAGGATCTCTGCATGCCCCTCGCCGCGCGATTGTCCGCTGGCGTCAGGGCCCTGCGGTGGGCCGGAGGTATCCACGTCAAGGGAACGCCGCTGATCAGCTGAGGCAAGCGTGGTTGCGGTCTCAAGACGCAGCAGCTCCGCCGAACTGGGCCCGTCGCTGCCTGACCCTTGGGCACTCGGGGAGTGCGGGCTGACTGAGAAGCCAGGGCGGCCCAGCCGGCTGGGACAGCGGCTGGGACGGGTGGGGGTCCTGGGGCTGGGGAAGGAGCCGGTGAAGGAGCCGCTACCCGAGCTCCGCACGTCCGGTGAGCGGCTGCCTGCCGGAGAAGCAGCAGCAGCAGCTGGCGCTGCTGCATGCGAGGGCGCCGTGGGCAGCAGCCCCGCATCTAGTCCTAGCGGCGCTCCTGGGTCTTCCTCACGCGCTGGTGAGAAGGTGAGCGCAGGTTCGAGCGGCTCGTGTGCCTGCTCGAATGCAGGCGAAGGTAACGAAGCAGGTGGGGCGGCGGGTAGTGGTATAAGATCCTGGCTTATAAGCAGCCCCCACAGGGGAACAGATGTCGTTACCGGTAATGTTGTCAAGGACGCTACAGCCGCTGCCATGACATTGCTGCCGTTGGCCTCGGCTGCTGGTGGTCCTGGCCCCTCCGGCGTGGCACAAGGAGGAACCGGACGCGGGGACGAAGACACGGTTGGCGGGACAGAGGCACCGGCAGAAGCCATACCGTCAGCCGTATGGCCGCTGCTACTGGCGCCATTACTGGCAGCAGGCCCGGCCGTCGGTGTTTCTGTTGGCGGCTCCGCTGCCGGCCTTGCACCTGCAGACGGCGCTGATCCTCCGCCGCTACTTTCCCGGCCCAATTCTCGGCCTGGCCCAAAACTCGAAGCTTCTTGACCGCCAGCCGTAGCAGCAGCGGAGTCGCCTGCTGCGCTGTAAGTCCCTTGCCCGCTTAGCCCTCCTAGCCCTCCCTGTTGATCCAGAACCGACATGGAAGCGCTGAAGCTGAGCTCCTGGCCCTCCTGACAGGTGCAGGTGCTGCTGAAGCTCACACCAGGGCAGCTGCTGGTGTTACCGCCGCAGCCGCCGCCGCGGTCGCCGCTGCCGGCGATATCAGGCTCGTCCGCATCACCGTGCAGTTGGTACGGCAGCAGCACTTTGTTGATGAACCAAGTCCACTGGGTGCCTTGCAGCCGGTCTTCCAGCTGCTGCATCAGCCGCTCCTGGAGTGGCACGGAATGATGAAGGTGGGTGGACAGGAGCAGACAGGCGCAGAGAGCGCGGGCGGGCAGGCACACGGCGCACACATAGGATGTGGCAGCATTCCAGCACAGCACGCCAATCCCGCACACCCCTCGCCATCCCCACCTGCACCAGAGCTGCCGATTGCGGGTGGTCCTTGCATGCCGCCGCCAAATCTCGTCCCGCCAGCGCCACTAGGTCCGCGGAGCGCCCCGCTACTGCCGTACACGTCCGCCGCCTGGCCACCAGATCCGGCAGCACGGCCAGCTCGCCGAACGCCTCCCCGGGCCGCAGCAGGCCGCACATGTCACCCGCGGTGGAGCGAAGAAGTACGACACCCTGCAGGTGGAGTTCATGGCATTCAAGATTCCGGGGTGACACAAGGGGCTGTGTAACAGGGTGTGGTTCGGAGGGTAACAGGGTATGCGTTAACGTGCTTAGGGTGCGGATAGGACAAGGGCATGCGCGCCTGCCGTCCTGCGGCCACCTGCCTTGCGCACGACGTACAAGTGCTGCCCCACATCGCCCTCCTGGAAGATCACCTCCCCGGGCGTGAAGGCCACCAGCGTCAGCCGCGCCTGCAGCGGCAACAACAACAACGGGGGCACGTAGGGGAGGTAACAGGTAAGAGGAAAGAACCGGTCCCAAGAAGTACCGGTATAAGGCCATTAGTTGACCCGGTGCTGGCCCATCACCTGCGCATCAGCTGACTCCGGGCGTGTAGCCCCTACTTCAGCTGCCCCACGGCACCACATGGTGAGGCGCTTTTGAAACCACCCTGCAGGTACCGGTACCTTCTCCCCCCCTCTCCCCCCCCCTCTCTCCTCCTCACCTGCAACGCTGCCAGGAAGGGCTCGTCGCAGCCGGCGAACAGCGGCATGCAGTGGAAGGGCGCCGAGTAGAGCGACCACTTGATGTCCTCCACCAGCCCCCGAGGCAGCTCGGACAGGAAGGCGTCCGCCTCGGGACCTGGGCGGGCAGGAGAGGGGGCAGGTGAGGCGGCAGGCAAGCGGGCGTTGGTTTCGGAACTGCGCGACCAGCGGCGTAACCTGCAGCCGTGCAGCCTCGCCTCACTCAAGGTTACTACCACTCAAAGTAAAAGGGAACAAAGTCCGTGTTTCTTAGCTTAATCACACGTAAGTTTTCGCCGGAGTGTGGTCCCGCACCCGGATGTTCGTGCATCGCCAGGAATGCAAAGTAGTCGGCCACCCGGTTCCTGAAGCGCTGCGGGGCGCCCATGTACCGCAGCGCGTCCGCCACCATGCCGGCCTTCAGGCGGTAGCGGCTGGACAGGGAGTTGAGGTTGGCGGCCAGGACTGCCATGTTGCTGACCTGGGGGGCCGGGTTGCAGGGTTGACAGGGCAGGGGAGGGGAGCGGGCTGAGGGGCGAGGGGTCGTGCAATGGGTGTGGGCTAGCTAGTATGTACCAGAGGCGTGGCGGGTGCTCGTCATTATGGAGTAGGCGGGGACGGCGTTGCTGTCATATCTGGAATGTTTAGTTTCCATCGGCATGCAGAACAGACATGCGTAATGCGCTAATGCCCTGTGCACTACAACAGGCTGGTGGGAGGAGGGCCAGCCAGGTGGGCGGGCTGGTGTGTAGGCCTGGGTGTGAGCGGGTCAGCCAGGACCGCGCATCAATGCGCCTTTCAACCTAGAGGGCGGCGAAAGGAGTGAAGAGGGAAGTGGGAAGGAAAGGTAGCGACAGCGGAGGAGCCCGTGCCCCAATGAGCCACATACACTCACGATGAGCGCGTACAGCACGGCCCCCACGATGAGCATCACGATGCAGAAGACCCGCTCCAGGTTGTTGGCGGTGGGCAGGTTGTCGGAGCCCACCACCAGCACAAATGACACGTACAGGGAGAAGCTGCGGCAGCGGCAGGCGGGCAGGCAGGCGGAGGCAGGCAAGGAAAGGAGGAGTAAAGGAGTGGGGAGCCGATGGGTTGTTGCGCGGGACCAGAAAGGAACCCCTCGGTTCTCGCCTACTGTCATCTCCTTTCCGCCGGGGAGCCAAGTGGGGCTCACTCATGTGGAGGGGGGCAACCATACAGCGACCCCACGGGCCCCTCAATACAATGGCGTCTTCCATCGGCAGCTCGGAGGCTTGCAAGCACGGGCAGTGCGGCATACGGCATACGGCAAGGAGCAGCCGCATGCGTCGGCCTGCCGCAGCCCAGTACCGGTGTTGCAGCCGTGCTCCCACCTGTAATGCGCCAAGAAGCCGTGCTCCCCGCGACGATGCAGCTCGTCAAATATCCACGGCCAGCCTGGCAGGGCATGAAGAGGTACACAGCTGTATAAAGCAAGCAAGACAAGATGGCAGGGAGTGACGGGATATGCGGCAAACGGCCCAGCAGACTAGGCCGGCCACGCCTAGGCGGCCCCCAGCACCGCTCTAGCCTTCCTCCAACAAGGGAAGTTGCGCGGCACGAAGGCGCAATTTCACCTCTCCCAAGTTCCAGTCCTCGCAAAGCACAAACAAACGCGGCCTCCAGGACGGCGCCGTACGGTAACCGCCTTTTCACCAAGCCCTGGCGTCACCCTGCCGCGTGTGTATAGAAAACTGGCCGCGAGTCGGAACGTACTGTGAGCGTGTGTTCCCACCGCTCCGTTCCTGGCTTCTTACCCTCCAGCCACTCGCTCATGCCGTGCCAGATGCACGCTGTCCAGTGCGCCACCAGCAGCATCAGCGTGAACAGCCGCCCCAGCCGAATCAGGTTGGCGTAGCGCAGCCGGTCAAACATGCGAAGCAGCCTGCAGACACAGCAGGCGAGAAACTGTCTAATGGGATGAATCGCAATGAGAGCTACTAATATTTGAGATATGCGCCGATGCAAAGGCGCCGACCTAAACCAAAGCAAACCGACGACCCATGGGTCGGCGGCGGAGTCCACACTAGAACCGCGGCTTCCATTGGGCTCTGGGCAGCCCAGCGTGCATACTTGCACACACATGCGGGCCGCGGATCGTATGCTGTAAAGAGCCGAGAGGTCCCTCCAGCAACCCAAGGGCGTGCGCACCTGGCGAGCTTCAGCAGCCGGAGCACCCGCAGCAACGTGACCAGCCCCCCCGCGTCGTGGTTGCGGCGGAGGCTGCTTTTCAGGACGGCCCGGATGATCTCCGCCCACGGCAGCGAGGATACCAGGTCCAGGGGAAGCCAGGTGCTCGCGTAGTGGGCGGCGATGTGGTGTGTGTTGCGAACCAGCTCGCCCGTCTCGTCAATGTAAACCGTCCTGGGGGGTTGTTGCAACCAAGGAATGACCGTCGACTGGTTTTTCCTATGCGTGTTTCTTCCGATTTGAAATGTTATGTGAAATGTTACAGATATAGGACGGGAAGACAAAAACCAGCGGGAAGGAAACCTCCTGCTTGTTATGTTATCAAGCCGTTCGCAACGGGTTTTCTTAGGTACACGCACGCATGGTTGCCCTGGTAAACGCTCCATGCGTAACCGCACCCAAGCCCGCGCCTCCGTCGCCGGTTGCGCTGTTTGGCTGACCACCGCAGCACACACAACACCCACACACGGCACCAGCCTGACATCAGCAACTCCTACCAACAACACCGCACTGCGCACCTGGCGCCTCTCCCCTCCTCAAGTCCACCCAAACGTCCCCCGCCCGCCCGCCCGCAGCTTAGTTAGGCCTAATCCCCCACCTGAGCTGCACCAGTATGTCGACCCAGAACACGGCCAGCACCGCCAGGTCCAGTCCGTCCAGCAGCGGGTGGCGCACGCTGCGGAAGCCCGCCTGCAGCGGCACCACCGCGGAGGTGTACAGCAGCAGCACCAGCATCAGCAGGTCCCAGCTGCAGCAGCAGGGAAAGGGCGGCAGCAGGGGAAGGGCGGCAGCATGAGAAGCAGCAAGAGGCAAGTAACAACAGGGGCATGGAGCAGGCATCCGAGCCAAGAAGGGACGGGGGGCAGCAAGGAGTTGGTTGGGCTGGTGTCTTTCGGTTGCATACGGCAGTGGGGGTGGTAGCAAGGTCGGATGTGGCCGAACTGCTTTCATTGAGGGGCGCGTACGGACACGCCACGCAACCGCCAACACCGTTCCACAGTCCAACAGCTATACAATCTCTCAGATTTGCGGTATGCCTACAGCACCCAGATCTCTTACCCCTACCTGGATCTTCCCAGGGACGGCTGGAACAGCGGGATGTACTTGTCCGCGACGCTCCACAGATCCAGCACGAGCGCATGCCAGGGCACTCGCTCCACCTGCTGCTGCTGCCTCTCCCGCCGCCGTGTCCTGCTGCGCCACTTCGCAGCCAACGAAGCTGCCCGGACCGCAGCCAAGGCGGGTAACCCCAGCCCCGCGCCACCACCACCGCCACCACCACTGCTCGCCTCATCGCTACCGCTGCCGGCGCTGCCACGCTGCCAGCCCCGCCGCCGCCGCCTCAGGCCGCCTGCGTCGCTGCTGCCCCTCGTGTCCACGCTGTCCCGCGACGCCATGAGCCACCAAGATACCTCCTTGTACGTCGCCGTCGCGGCTGCTCCTGCTCGGGGCTGCAGTAGGAAGGGCGTGTGGTCCGGCGGCGGCGCCGGAGGAGCCTCTGCAGGCGTGTCCTCCGCATCGTCGTCGACTACTTGTCCAGGCAGCTGAGGGGCTAGGCCGCCCTTGCCGCGGCCCAGCTGCAGCTCCGGACCCACTTCTAGTCTGGAGGATGCTGCGCCTGGGCTTAGCCTTGAAAACAAGTCCACACGGCTGCTTGTGGCGCGTCCGGATGCGACCTCTGCCGTTGCCGGCCAGAGGAGCTTTACCAGCGCAGCAGTTGATGTGGTGGCACCAGGCGCCTTTGCCGCTGCTGCTGCTGCTGCTGTTGAAGAGTTTGGAGGAGGTCCTTCCGCAGCGCCGTCCTTGACAGCATCACAGCTGCAGCCATTGCTGTCCCCTTCTGCCTGATGTTGTTGTTGCTGCTGCTGTTGTTGTGAGGTGGCAGCAGCGGCAGCAGCGGTCAGCTCGGGGAGTGCAGGCGGCAATGAGCCTACCGACGGAGCCACAGCACTGGTGGAGGCGCCAGCGCCGCTGCACCGCCTGCATCATCCTCGGATAGAGATACACGCCGCCGAGTCGACATGAGCCCCGTCCCAACACGCCTGTATGCAATTTCACGGGACCGCCGCCGCCGCGCAGTCGCCGGGTCCTCACTGCCGTCGCCCCCGTCGCCCCTGCCTCCGCCTTCGCCGCCATCACCGTCAACCGTGATGTCACCGCCGCCAAAAGCGCTAAGGATGACCGACGCATCGCTGCGCTGGAGACCTGTGCTGTCCTCCTCGCCGGTCACTCTCTGAGGTGACCACGTCTGCGGCGACGGCGGCGCGACGGCGCCCGCCGCTCCTTCGCTGATCGCTGGCCGAGCGCGGTAGGTCCCACGCACGCTTTGGACTGGACCCCACGCACCCCGCACGCTGCGAACAGTGACAAGCGCTGCCGATGATGCTGGCAAGTGGGTGCTGACTCCGACAGCGTCACTACGGTCCGGGCCGCCATGTAGAGACGCCGCTAGCAGGTGCTGCGAGAGGTCGCGTTGCGACGCCAGCGCCTGTAGCCCCCGGCCGTTTGAGAGGGCCCGAAGCGGCGTTCGCGGCAGCCCGAGGCCAGGGGAGCTGCTTTCGTGCGTGATGAGAGGTGCCTCGACCCAGGAGGCTCGCCGCATGATGGGGCTTGAGCTGTCCACGGCCTGTATAGGGGAGCGAGGGGCGCGTGAGGTAGGAAGGGGAGCCTCATGTCAGGCAGTTGGGGTGCTAGGCTGATAGGAGAGAAGTCAAAGCACCCTCGTGTGCGGTAATGCGTTTGAACGGGTTCCTTCTACCCTGCGCTGGAAGGGTACCTCGTTGGTGAAGGGCATGACACGACGACTGCTGCTCCTTGAGAAGCGGCCGGTGGCACCGTCGTCGAGGTGGAAGGAGTGTGTACGTGCCAGTCGTTCTGGCTGGAGCGCGTGTGAGCGGCGTCCACCGTTATCAGCCTGACCATCCCTTTGCTGACGCTCTCCATCTTCGTCAGCTGCCTGCTGCCTCAAAGTTTCTTCAACCTGTCAAAGCATGACAGATCCGCATACAATACAGGCCAATTGAAACATAGTAAGGACAGCTCTGAGAAGTTTTGCCGTAGAGCATGGCCTCCTAAGCATGTATTAAGCGCCTACCAAGGCATCAGCGCTGTTAAGATAGTGTGATAGTAGAAAAGCCTGAACTGCCTCCGCCATCGATGGCCCTGTATGTCAAGTCGTTGCCCTATCCTGCAAGGCAAAGGCCTGCTTGTCTCCCTCCGCCAGCTGTGCAGCGCATTTCTCTTGTTTTACGCTTTTTATGACACTCCATTTTGCCTGGTAATGTCCTGTGCGTGTGCCAGGAAAATAATTAAGCTCATGGAACGCGCCGTCCGGTATACTGTTCCGACGAGAGAATCGAAATCTTAACCCCCTGCACCCGAACCATAGATAAGTTTGATAACCTGAAGACCCATAACACCCAGTGCTGCCGTACTCTCAGATATTACACATGCTGTACGCAACACAGTGACAGCTGCAACGTCTGTCACAAGCTAGGGCAAGTTCGTTCAGTAGTCTACCTTTTCTTCCTTCAATCGTCAGCTGGACTGTAGACCATGGTCTTGACTTTGCCTGAACCAAGACCGGACCGGCGGTCCAGGGCAAACCGAAAGCCCAATTACCAAGTTTCTGCCAGGGGTCTAATCCTGGGGAACATACGTATTCCAGCACTAAGCACTAAGGTTGACAGCCTACGCCGTGATACTAACCGCTACCCAGCAGGGCTCGGCCCTTCTTCAATGCAGGCGGCGCCGTTCATGCAGCACCGTTAGAACTTCCTAGTTAAGCTCTTACCAGCGTATTTTGCTATAGAGCTTATACTAAAGCGTCTAACCATGCCGTTGCATAGCTCTGAACGGGCATGCGCCTACTCCCAGCCGAATTTAGCCAAGTGGGTTACACAGGGGTTACGTCAACTGAGATGCACAATTAACTTTGACCGTGGTTGATGGTGACGCCTGCGTCTGCGCTCGTCATGTAAAGAAGGCACCCGACGCAAACCAAAGGTTTGTCTTGTACACAATATGCCTATGCTTGCATGCACGATATGGTGCGAGGCTTGGGTTCAATTATCCTCTTTTTCCTCAGGCTACGTGCAAGAAGCCAGGGGTGCGCAACTTGGCCCGTATCTCACTCTACGTCGGGAATTCCAGGATGAGGGGAAGCCATCGATCTAACTCCGACAACATACATCCACGTCACCAAGATTACCCTGCTTCTCTTGAGTCCTGGCAAGCGGCTGCGCTGCAATGGCCCTGCAAATTGATCAGCCGGCCAAGTGGTTACCTTTCCAATGCATATGCTGCTTTGCTACCCGTCCTACCCTGAAACGCTAGCTATGCTGCTCCTGCCAACGCGTTAGCCGACCCAACTAATCCTTTCTCGATCAAGCTCCCTGCTCTCAGCTACAACACTGCAACCAAACCCTGCCACAACCGACACATGCTACTGTGAGCCCAGGGCTACATAGCGTCGGCGAGGCGACGAAAACAGCGCAACCGCCGAGTGCTGGCGCCAAATAACCACTCCCGCTCGTAATGTCTCCCAACGTCTTAAGCCCAGGCTGGGCGAGGGGCTTGCGGTTAGGGACACGTATGGCTGTGCACCCATGCGGCATACGGAGCCTTAAACCTCGGCCGCAGCATCCTTCTTCTCCTCCTGCACGGTAAGGGGGCGGGGCAAAAACGGAAGATCTTCTTGATAATCCCGACATGCAAAGCAGGATGAGACATCAAACAGCACAGCTCAAAACCGCCAACGCAGTTAAAGGCCGCTATTGCCGTGGTTGGCCTTGTCACGATAATTTCCTTCCTCTTCAATCCCAACCCCTGTTCGTCTCTTCGTCTTTACCCCCAAGCCACCTGCGGGTTGTTGCTGTGGTTCTGCTTGGCCTTCTCCAGTGCTGCCAGCAGCGCCAACACCTTCTCCTCGCCCTTGGTGCGGAACGCCCAAGTGCGCACCAGCCCGCCCGCAGCCTTGCCCGCGGCGCCCTCCTTATCCTCCGCCTCGCCCTCCTTGGCCTCCGCGGCTGACTGCTGCGGCTGCTGGTTGGCGTCAGCCGGGGCCGCGGTGTTGACGCAGCCAAAGGTGACGCCGCTGGCGCCTTGCATGCGCTGCACAGGAGGGAATGTGTGTGTATTGGAAGATGGGGTGGGTGGGATGTGGGTGGGCGTGTGAATTGGTCTGAGCAGGACGGATGCTGACACCTTGAGAGGAGCGGAGCGCACACGGCAAGGGCACGTGCAAGGCAAGGCAAGGAATGCAAATGGAGCGAACCTCCACGCAGAAGCGCAGAAGGCCACCCTGTCGTTAGTTTCTTGTGGTCCCCGGACCCCAATCTCCCCCCCCCCCGCCCCGCACCTGCACCGCCATGTTGCTCATGACGCGCGCATTCAGCAGCAGACGAAGGTTCGCAGCCTGCAGGGACAAGCAGGATGGGAGGGGAACAACAGTTTAATAAGCAAATGTTTGATCGATTAAATGGAACGCTCATGCATGCAAAGGCATGCCGAAAACAGCGTTTGCGGGTTGTGCCTCTCCTTGGCCCCCAACCGCTCGGTCCTCCTGTTACATCACTCCCAGCTAGGTACTGATCCTGAGACAACGCCCTTACGCGCTACGAATTCTCTGTTTGGCTGTTTACCCCGGGCGCCCTAATGCCCACCTGCGTCGGGACCTCGCAGGCCGAGCTGCCGGGGCGCTCTTGCCCGGGCCCACGTGATGTGGGCTCATGTGTGCCCTAACCCTGTGCTCGTCCCAGCTCCATCCTGCTCTGTGCGCCCCGATGGTAATCCCCTCCCCAACCTTTGGCGGGGGTTTGCACTTTGATTGCTGCTACTAACTTAACAAGTATGACTATACGCAATCCTGAAATCCAGCCAAATGCGGAATATGTAGCCTATGACCCCCCCCCCCACCTGGCGCATGAGCAGGCGGCTGGTGGCGCCATCCGCGGACACGTTGACCCGCAGCTCCCCGCTGCCGCGCTCCCGCCACTTGGACGCAGCACTGTCGTACTCGTACAACTTGCCGTTCTCTGCGGCTCGCACGGCATGGGGTAAGTTCAGTACGACATGGGGAATTGGGGATGGTACGATGCGCAATGAGGGGGACAGGGCTGCCTTTACCTAATATACCGAAAAGCCGTTGCACGTTATGGACTAAAGGGAGAAAGAGAGGCGCATTATGCTGTCCAGGGTGGGCGAGACACGAAGCGGCGCTGCGGTCCGCAACTACCACAGCGCACCCAAGCTCTGTTATACCATGCACGCAAAACAAACCAACCCAATGCAACCAGCTATCGGGTGGGCTCCGTATCCCTACCGTCCTCGGGGGACCTGCATGACCGCTTGCATGCGTGCAACCTCACATCCAGCCCCGCTCCTACAATTACATCCCCCGGCGCCATGCATCATGCCTGCAACACACCCCACCCCTCACCAATGCACCCTCACCCACCAGCATAGATGGTTTGCTCGTTCTCCTCGCCCGTCACCTTCTCCACCACCGCCAGCTGCACCACGGGCTTGATGGAAGGGTCCTCCGAGGGCTGGAACGCCTCGGGCTTCTCCTCGGCGCCGCCCTCGCCGCCCTCCTCCGCACCACCAGAGGAGGCCCCAAACAGCGGCTTGCCCAGCCCGCCTGCGCCCGGCTCGAGCTTAGGGAAGGTAAAGCCTCCGCCAAACGCGCCCGCGCCACTCGTGCCGGTGCCAAACAGGCCGCCGCCAGTACTGCTGCCGGCGCCGAAGATGTTGCCGCCGCCGGTGGCGCCAAAGATGCCTCCAGCGGCGCCGCCGGTGCTGCTGCCGCCGAAGCCGCCAAAGTTGAAGCCACCGGGGGTGGAGCCGCCCGCTGCCAAGGAGGCAAAGCCGGAGGTGGTGCCGGCGCTGCCGCCGAAGATGCTGGTGGCGGGCGTGGTGGCGGTGCCGCCCGGGGATGTCGACGCTCCCTCCCTTGACTCCTGCACACGCATAATAGGCACAAACAAAACAGGGTGCAGCAATGAAAAGGCAATGCTGAAGACAGGATTGACGGGGTTGCAGTGCAAAGACCATCCATACTTGCCGCAACGTTTCCAACTGGGCGCCAGCTAATGCCCCTGGGCGCACATCTTTGGGCCCACCATCACAGCCCCCCACGGCACGGCACGACTGCACCACCCCTTCTGAACCCCTGTCCAGCCGGCCTGGCGGGCGCTTACCGGCTCCTTCATTTCATCTGCTGCTGCAGGTGCAGCCGCCTGTGGCTGCGCAGCCGTTTCTTTCTCAGCAGCTGCTTCCTTGGCCTCCGGAATAGCCGCCTTCTCGCCCTCAGGCGCAGCGGCCTTCTCACCCTGGACAGCCTCAGGTGCAGCCTTGGCCCCCTCGACTTCCTTTTCGCCCTGTGCAGCAGCGCAGCAAGCATTCAGAGACCCATGCATGGGGCTCATGCAGGCATGCTGTTTCGATGCTGCTTGGGCTTGGTGCGGGCAACCCATGGCCCACTGCGGAGAGACCCAGCATTCGTTTGGTGGATGCTTCGGCAGCCCGAGCTTGAAGCGCATGAACGTCCACCGAACAGGCAAGCCACACCTCCAACACGGAAGGGTCAGAGAGGGCTTCCAAACCACTCGACCAGGGCTGCTCGACTGTGCCAGTTTGCACAGCTTGCACTGGTCCCCCACCCCACCAGCGATGTCCCAATTGCAGGCGTCACCCTAAGACACCCCTCATGAGCAAGCTGCCCTTCAGCAACGTCCAGGACAAGACGCTACCCTACCTCGCCCTGTGGCTTGGCCTCAGCGTCCTTTGCGGCCGCCGGTGCTGCTGCCGTGGCTGGTGGCGCGGCAAAGGAAAGCGCTATCCCAGCGAAGGGGTTCGCGGCGCCTGAAGGCTGCGCCCCGGCAGGGGCAGCCCCAGCTCCGCCTCCACCTGCACCACGACGCACGTGCACCTTCCGCCGCTCTCGTGTAGCCGTGGTATCGGCCGTCCATGTACCAGGGTCAACGCTCTGGCGTACATATCCAGAAGCCCAGGGCCAAGTACAAAAACGTCATAGCGATTACATATAGCAGCAACGATACAGTGGAAGGTGGCATTTCCACACAGACTATGGCTTGTAGCGCTAAATCGAGCGTCAGCCGGCTGGAGCTTTAACAGCTGTACAGGTATCGACAACCCCGTACTTTACTATCTTCGGCTATATTGCACAAGCGGGCAGGCGCTGTGATGCTGTGCGCGCGTGAGTTTGAGTGCAGATCTCCCGACTGAGGGTCTGTGAAAGGCAGGAGAATGAACATACCGGCTGATCATCGTCGTCGGGATCGTCCCTGTCCCTTCCGCCTTGTCCAGGCCGCTTTTTCGCCGCCGGTTGGAGCGCATCCGAGGGGCGTTCGTCTCCCATTGCTAGCGTTTGAAATCTCCACAGTCAAATCAAAAGCGCAACAAGTATATATTTATAATATTGACGTCCGTAAAACATATTGTGTAGGCTTCGTAACTTGGTGCTCCGTACGGCCCTGGTCTACCTCACCATCCAAAGCGCCGCACGTCGCGTTTCCTACGGGCTGAGTCGGCTGACATCTATCATAGCGGCCATTTGATACTTCGTTTCAATAAAACCAGTTAGATAAGTCAGAGGCCTAGAGCTCCTGCTCACTGCCCGTTTCCCCTGAGCTGCCTTCCAACGTTACAATTGTACCATTTACGGTATGGTAATTACTAGGCACAGTAGCACATGACGTATCTCAGCCATTCGGTACCAGCACCGCTTACTGACCGTCCGAGGCCAAAGCCTGGCGCATGATTCTGCAACCCCACACGCGTTAAGGGGCTCGTTCGCGTTGGGAAAGCCATCGTAACTGCGATGCTCATGGTGAGGGAGCGTAAGCTTTGTTAGCACTTCCTCGCTTGTGCACGTTTTCGGCTTCCCCGGTAGCTAATTGCTACCTGATCGGTATTATACAGAAATGCGGTTATATGTTTGTTTTACTGCTGCGGTATGGGTAACTTGCGTTGCCTTGCAAGTTGGTTTTCCAACGTATCAAAACCCTGCAGCGCCGGGTCTACGCCTGGCTGTATATCACACTTCATGGTATTTGCATTCTGAAGCGATTGTCCTGATGGCGACATGTTTCACGATATGTGCGCGCATGAGCCTATCAATTTTGCCGTTGGGTATGCCTTCTTTGAAAGCACACACAATTGACCACTAGTTACTGGTAATGGTCGGTTATAGGTATGTGGAATTTTTGGATGCCTGGGCCACGCCTTCTCGAGGTCACCGTCCTCGGCATCCTTAAGCACGGCTGAGCAGCAGCACCACCACGGCGCGCATAACATAGATCGCCGCCAGCCCGGCGATCGACATCACGGACGTAATGCCCGGGCATCCAGCCAAAACGGGCTCATTACTGCCGGACCTGGGGCTCATGGTGGAGGTGCAAGCAGTTCATCTACCGGGGCAACAAGCGAGCTTGACTCCCGACCCGCACCCGGACTAGGGTTGCATTCTCTTTCGCCGACGCTGGAACAGGTGAACAAGTATGGATGTTTCACAATATAAGGACTGTACCATATCTACGGTTCGGGTGGGTTCGGTTGGTTAGGTCGTATCTAGGGTTAACTCGGAAAAGCTCTGTGGACGGCATTGCAAAATAGCAGTAAGGGTTGCGCAGGTACTGACACCTAATCCTAGCGCCTCGAGAGCCACAACACGCACCCCTTGGCAGCACACAACACTGCAAACACCCTTTCAGCCAGCAACAAAAGCAGCCCCTGCGTGAAACACAACCAAAGTGTCTACCTCCCTTCTGCCTTGCCGTACACAGACACCCCAGGTGCTGTCGTACGATAGCGACCTCCCAGTCGGCGGTGGCGGTGTTGCCGCCGCCGTCGCCGCCGCTGCTGCCGCCACCTCGCAGCCCGCCATGCTGGTCAAAATGGAGCGAATGGGCAACCCCCGCCGCACGCCCCTTCACGTGGCCGCGGAGCGAGGGCAGCTGCACGTCCTCTCCGCCATCATTGAGAGCCTGTGCTGCTCCGCCACAGCTGCGCAGCTGACGGAGGGCACGCCTAGCGGCACCGGCAGCGGCGATGGCGACGGCGGTGGGGGCGGAGGCGGACATGGCCGGAGCTCCGCTACCGGCAGCGTGGGTGGAGGGGCGCCGGCGGAAGCGCCTGGCCTGCTACACCCCGCGGATTTCCCGCACGTCAATCACCAGCAGCAGCAGCAGCGCTACCCGCAGCATCCCGCCCCCCATGCGCCACCACGTAACCACCCCCAACAGCAACAGCAGCGTCACACGCACCAGCAGGGGCAACACCATCCCCAGCAGCACCACCACCAGCAGCCACAACCGCAGCTCTCGCGGGACAGGGGCCAGGTCGGCTCCTCTCCGGCGCACGGAGGCGGTGGTGGCGGCGGTGGCACCAACCCCACTAGCAGCGGCAGCCCGGCGCCCCCCATGGAGGAGTTCCCGCCGTTGCGGCCGGGTGCGGGGGGCGCGCCGCTGGCCCCCGAGCAGTTCATCCAGTTCCACCTGAACATGCAGGTGCGGAGACCGGGTGGGGGGGAGGTAATGTTACGGCGGGGAGTACCTTTCAACCTGGGGCGAAGGAGGGGGAAACAGGGCGCCCTCCCCCCCAGGAGGGGGGTAGGTCTGGGCGCCCTGTATGTGCATACGGAATGGAACCGCATGTTCGCCAAAAAACGGGTCAGGCTGAGACGCGTCAGGCATCATCTCTCTCTCTCATTCCCCCTTCCCGTGTCCCGCCTGGTGCCCCGCCCCCACCCAACACCCTAACACCGGTTCAGGATGTGGAGGGCACTACCGCGCTGTCCCTGGCTTGCCGCTTCGGCCACGTGGACTGCTGCCGGCTGCTGCTCGCCAACGGCTCAGCTCGCACGCTGTCTGATGCGCGCGGCAACACACCGCTGCACTACGCAGCTCTCAGAGGTGAGGGGAGCTGTGGGGTGGGGTGAGGGCGGCGAGGCATTGAAAGGACGCGAGGCCTGCGCGAGGAAACACAACGACAGCCCTGGTAGGGCCCCCACCATGTAACATCACATCACTAAGATGTCACGGGGTACCGGTATACCTTGAGCAGTGGGGTCTACTTTGCGCCACCCGTCTATAGGGATGTTGACGAGCTGCTTTCGTTCCTCCGCGCTCTCCCTTGGCAACCCCGCCCCGCCCCGTGCCCTCCCGCCCTCCCGCTCAGGCCACCTGGGAGTGCTGTTCATGCTGCTAGACGAGTTTGTGGAGCCGGGGCGAGAGGAGGAGCTCGCGGGGTAAGAGCGCGACATGTCACTGCGTGTGCGCATGTCACAACCCCTTTCTGTCAGCCGTTGATGCAACCCGCTGTGTTGCAACCCACTTAACAGAGCAAAGAACCTGGAAAGCTCTCAGGCATACCTTGGCACAACTGTTTCTTTTGGCGGAGCCGCGAGGGTAATGCTGATGTACGTCCTACGCTCCTGCCGTGCCTGTGCCGCTTCTCCGGCGCACACAACCCCCTGTGCGCAAGCCCTGCATGAACTCGCGGTGCAGGGTTCCTCCTGTGGCCTCCTTTGTCCCCGGGCTCTTCTCCTCTAACGTGAACTCCTTTGTCTCTCCTTTGTCCGCGCCCCCCCTGATATGGTCTTTGACCCCGCAGCTACGTTGACGCGCGCAACCACGCGGGCTGCACTCCGCTGCACTACGCGGTGTGGGGCCGCCAGTCGGGCAGCGTGCAGGTGCTGCTGCAGCACGGGGCCGACGTGCTGCCGCGCAACAGCCGGCCGGCGCAGGAGCTGACGCCGGCGGTGAATGTGGTGGGGTCCACGCCGCTGCACTTGGCGGCGGCGAGGGGGCATGTCGAGATCTGCCGCATCATCTTGAAGACCTTTGTAAGCGGGGCTGAAGTGGGGCTTTAGGGTCGCCAGGCCTAAAAGGGCTTAAAGGAACATGCCTTGGATGAAAAGGATGGACTGTTATGGAAGCGTAAAGTGCAGCTTGTTAGGTTGCTAACCGTACTACGTGTACGAAGGACAGTGTAAGGGCCGCCGTGCGTGTTTCCTAAGACTGCAAAGCGCCATACCGGCAATCCCCACGGTTCGTTAACACGAGTCGAGTACTTTCCTTTCCACCAAACTGTATTGTCCTTTGCTCACCTGTCCAAACTGCACAGCTGCTGTAATCCACACACCGGATGTGGCCGGCTGTGTGGTGTTTTCGTGATTGTAATCCGCGGCATTGGATGACCACCCGAGGTAGCTCAAACTTTATAGCTTTGCCGCCGGTGCTGCTGCGCCTGTCCTGTGCCTGTCCTTCTCCCTTGTCTGTCCTCAATCGTGGTTTGGAACTTCTCTCTCCCCCGCCTATCCCCAGGCCGAGCGCGTCTTGGAGCCGCTGCAGCTGACAGAGGACGATCCACAGCCGCCCACGCTCGCCTCGCTCGACCCACGGGTCCAAGTCAACGCCAACGGTCACATGCCGTACCAAGTCGCCCAGCGCCTTGGCTTCTATCCGCTAGCCATGTTGTTGCGCCCCTCCATACCAATTCTGCGTCTCTTCAGTGATGAGGAACGGGCGATTCGCTTCTACGGCCCCGCGCCCCTGCGCGCGATCGCCGCTGAGGCGCTAAACAAGAAGCTCTTGTCAGAGTTGGATGCCCTGGCGGCGACGGCACCGCCGCCGCCGCCGGCATGTACGACGCCCGCTACTGGAAAGCAGGCTACAATGGCGTCAGCAGCAGCAATGTTGGGTTCCAACATCCCGGCGCGAGTGACGGCGCCGCCGCAGGTGCTTTCGCTTTCCGCGGCGTCAACGGCCGCCTCCGCCGCCACCGCAGTGCCGCCGCCGGCGGCTGGCGGCTCCGAGGCCGTTGGCGACACGGTGGCGGTGCGGCGGCCGGTGTCGGCGCCGGCGACGTTGGACCAGCTGGCTGCTGCTGCTGCCATGGATGATGACGAGGACGGCGGCGGCTCCGGTGTTGGCAGCAGCGGCGCCGCCGCAACAGCCCCAGCAAACGTTGTACACGTGGGACCTCCAGCGGCTGGCGACGGCGGCGCTGGTTGGGGCACGACAGGTGACGCTGCGAGGAGCTCTGGGAGGAGCCGCCGCGCGGGAGCAGTACCTTCCAGGGAGGCCTCCGGTGGACCTCCGGCGTCCAGCTTGCAGGTGCAGGAGGAGCGGTTGGCCGCGTCCGGCTCCTCCTCACGTCGGACCGCAGCGCCGCGGCAGCTTACCGTGACAGTGCCCTCTGCCGGCGGCGGCGGCGGCAGCAGCGCTGCAGGAGCCGAGGGACTGGAAGTGCTTCCCTACCAGCAGGGCCGTGCGGGCGCATCGTCAACGCCCTCGCCTGCCTCACCTGGGCCGAACAGCAGCAACACCAGCGGCGGCAGCGTCGCAGGCTCAAGCCCCCAACCCGTCCCGCCCAGGACACCCCTCTCCGTCAACACCGGCGGCGTGGCGCCCGTTTCCCCGGGCCGTACTACGACCCCACGCTCACTCATCCCTCCGACTCCCTCTCCTGGTGGAGCATCCGCCTCACCCTCCTCACCCTTCTCCTCCTCCTCACCCTATCACCACCACCACCAGCAACAGCAGCAGTTGGAGGTAACGGCTCGCAGCCCTCGCCGCTGCACCCCGACGCTGATGGGCAGTCGCTCCACCACCGCATTAGTGCCCGCAGCGCCCCTGGTCTCCTCGCTGTCCCGGCCTCCCAGTGCGGCCAGAGCCAACGGCGGATCCATTCAGTGCGGACCCCAGCGTGGCTCATCCGTTGTGCTGCGGCTGCCTGGCCAACCGGACGTGCCTGAGCTGCAGCAACAGCTACCGCTGGCGGGAAATGGAAACTCGAGGGAGCAGGCATGCGATGAAAGGGCTGCTGCTGTTGTTGCTGTGACAGGTAGCGGGCCTGGTAGCAGTGCAGGCAGCAATGCAGCCGACAGCAGCGGTAGTGGTAACAATAACATGGCTAACAGCAGCAACAACAACGGCAGCAGCAGCAGCAACATCATCCTACATGCCGGAACAGTATCCATGGGTGGGCTGGCAACAGGTGAGGCTCACGTCAGGGTCAGCAGTCTCACCAGCAATTCCTCCGCCTCATCCCGTGATGAGGATCAAATCCATGAGTCCAGCCCTAACGCCAACAGCAGCAGCAATGCTCCTTTTGGGCCGACCACACCCGTTGGTCGCGCGTCTTCAGGGGCATTGCATGTACGGCGCATCTCCCTGGCATCGCCATTACGACAACCCAACAACTCTCCAAACCTTACCAACCCCCGTCCAGCAACCACCTCCAGCGCCGCAGCTACCACCGGCGTTGGCATCCTGCTGCCCACATCTGTTTCCATGGAGAGCGTTTCATCATCACCCTCCATGCGACGTGGTATGGAAGACAGCCGGCCTCCCGGCCTCATCCGACTGCGAAGCAACCCGCTGTTCGAGAGCGCGCTGGAGGTCGCGGGCTCAAGCAGTCCGAATGCAGCACGTCGAGCATCTGCCGCCACCGCCACCGCCGCCGCGAGTAGCAGCATGCCGCCGCTTGCCGAGGATTCCGGAGAGGGCGATGTCGCCGAGAGCGCATCCTCCTCTGTCACCGCTGCCACAGTCGCATCATCAAGCGCAGCCGTGACGCCTTTCAGCCATATACCCGGCAGCACAAACAGCTCCCAGACCGGCGCTGCTGCTGCTACTGCTGCTGCTGCTTCTACCGCTGTGGGAAGCGCTAGTAGCAGCAACCATAATGCTGTTGCTGCCGCCAACAAGCCAAGTGATTGTAGAGGCCCGTCCTTCACAGCCGCAGCCTCCGCCGTACTATCATACGATGTGGGAGACGAAGACGAGGAACTAGAATGCGGCGTGTGCATGGAGGTGCTGCCCATGGTGGCTGTCTCGCCTTGCAGACACCAGATCTGCGGTCCCTGCGCGCGCCGCATCTGCTGCTTGAACATCCAGAAACCCTCGCACTGTCCGTTTTGCCGGGCCACTATCTCGGCTTTCATTGCGCCAGCGCCGCCGCCGTCGCTTGAGCAACGGAGAGCCTGAGACACGCAATGTGTCTTTGTGTCATGTCTCTTCATGTTTTTTTGGATGACGTGTGTTGGGCGGTTCGATTGCGGTTGCTGCGGCGTACATGACAGCTTGGACAGCAGTGGCTGTGGGCTACGCATTCTGCGGGCTTTTGAGAGCTAACATTGGCGGCGCGGGTGTGGAAGAAGGGCGAGAATGCACGTGGATGAGGCAGCAGCAGCAGCTGGCATGACTTTTCCCGCGGGCCCATGACTAGAGCACGGTGGAGTCGACAACAGGGGGTCGGGTATTTGGAACAGCTGAGGGCGGAACCCCTAGCGAGGACGCTGCGAATTCATTGTGGACCTCCTGTTGATCCGCCCGAGGCGTCTGCTGATATGGGTTTTGTTTCTATGAAGTCTCCTGGCTCTGTCGCTAGCCGGCGTCTGGAGTGGTGGCTGGATGTATGGGAGTATGACGGCGGGGCTTGCGGTGCGAGGCTGCTGCCACTTGGGCTGAAGCCCGCACCCTTCGGTGGTAGCTTGGCACCAGGATTACTTCCCCAGGCCCGCAGCGCCTCCTTGCACCGACCTGGGTGAGTGGACGTGCTAGTGTGCGTAGTAGCCTCAGCAGGAGATGTCCGAGAGCATGGCTGGCCGGAGTTGCGTAGCGAGGTATGTATGGTTTGCGCCGGCAGCTGTGCAGTTGCGGCGTTTGCGGTTCGTGTTGGCATCAGATTGGGATGATGGTCTCGTTCACCTGGTCGAATGCTGCAAGTGGTACAGCTCCTCGGTCACGGCCTCCTCATGTGGTTCCTTTCGTTAGGATAGAGGTTTGTTGGCGGTTCGATGTGTGGTAGTGCGAATGGCAATGGCGATACTTCCATATGCCATTTCCGGGGATAGAAAGGCCGCGGCAATGAGAGAACGAGCGTGGTTGTTTAAGTGTCGAATCGAGCGCCATACTCGTTGCTAAGCGAAGGGGCGAATTCGGCATCAGCGTGGATTCCTTCCCTGGTTTCCATTGCATCGTTGTCCATACATGAAAATAAACAACCCAAATGTCGAGGTTTTGCAGGGTGTTGCACAAAACGTTGGCGTAGCTGTGTAATAAGTGTTAAACGGGCGTAATGGACGCAAAGGTCGAGACGTAGAACCATGCATCCCGGGGTTGCGGGTTCCGCCGTACACTAATGCATTGTCGTACAGGCATTTTGTGTATTCGTACTACCCCAATCAGCAGCGCGTGTCATTTGTCATGGCCAACGGCTTCCTGGGAGCTACGAACTTTGCAGGGTGTGTCTTGGGGCCACGGGTGTTGCGGGTTTGTCAGGCGCGCGGGTTTAGTTAAAGGAGTAAAGGAGCCTTGCTTGCAGCCGGTTCTAACCAACTGCTATGCGACATCGCTGCTTGTGTGACACCTTATGCTAGCTGTACCGCCATTAATACTGCTGTTATCAGCGCTTTGGCAATAATGGATACGCCTGGTGCCGCCGTTATCACTCACCCCGCAACGGCACTCACCAGGCAGGCCGTTGTGTTGCATGGAATTGGGTGGCCTGTGAAGTCAACTGGGCAAGGAGGCGGTTCGGAGTGACGCAGGGGAGACAGGGAGAGGAAGGGGCTAGACAGGATTTGAGGAAGGTGACGACTGACGGGTGAGGTGAATGGCTCTCTGATGCCGCCGCCGCCGCTTTCTGTACTGTGATGTGCACGTGCGCTATGTATGCGCGGGGACGCTTGCATGTATAACGGGGTGGGCAGGAGGAGCAAAGGTATTCATTATTGTCATGACGCTAGCTTCTTTGACGTGCTGCATGATTTGACCCCCAGGAGGCTACATGGGTATAGCGGTGCCTCCCAACTAGTGCAGGAGGGACATGCGAATGAAGTATACTAGTGTAGGGTCATGCATGGTTAAGGGAGGCAAGATGCTTAAGGGAGTCGATTCCTGGCGCTGTTGTTTCGTTTTGATGCCCTATGTGTACGATGCTGGGGTGGAGGTGATCTATTCAGTGTTTGCATGCGCGTGGGTAGTCGGACGCTACGCACGATAACACCGGTAGAGTTCTCCAGCCATGGGGACGGGGCTATTGCTCGGGCTGTATATTCTAGACGCACATTGAATGTTCAAAATACTTTTGCGTTGAACGCATAAACAATGGCGTGTTAGGTACATGATACATGCCCCGTAATGCGAGAAGGGGATGACGGTTGTCAATCCTGCACAGGGCTGAGTAAGCCCTTGCCTCTTAAAGCCTCTCCTAGCGATGCTTGGGAATCCTATCCCAGCGTAAGGGCGCATCCTGAAGACATTTGCTTAGTTACGCATCCGATTAAGGAAGCAAGGGGAAGTTAACTTCCCTCCAAGCAGTGAGCGAGAGCACGGGACGCGCACATGCCTAGGCCTCAGCAACAACACATCGCGCAATAGACCTAGCCTGCAGTTGAGCAATGTATTCCTCACGTCTTGTCGCATCTCGAGTACATCAACTGCGCTAAAAGACCGACAATGGCCAACATGGGTGAGCGTCCCTGGCAAGGCATGCTTGCACGGACACCAGCCCGCCAAAAGAATGCTGCAACTGTTGTAAACCAGCCGCAACGCGCTGCATGAAACCCCGGGAAACGCCAGCCGGCAAGACTTCCCAGGCAGAGCGTCATGGCATGACACACAAAGTAACGCCCCTACCTAACCAATGTCAAGTAACTGAATGTACATATCTTACACGGCTTCGCCACAGCGTACACCCCAACTCATTCCCTGACTGACAAATATCGCATCGGCCCTCGGCCAAACGCGGCCCTCGGCCAAAGCAGATGGAACATGTTAAGCAATTCAAGCCTGATAAGGGTTCTACTGTAAGTATAAAAGGTTCAAGTCTAGGACTAAAACGAAGGTTGACATAGGATCAACATGGCGTTAGCGTGGCAAAACGGTGACCCATGGGTCACAAGGAACGCCTGCCACTTCAATGTCCCAACAACCACCAAAACTTGGCACGAACATCTGCCCGTTGCCCGATTTCCGTCCGCTCATCCATCACCCAACGGAAGTTACACAGCTCGCCGAGACCACGTATCGGCAGCTTTTCCCCCTCCATCTCTCAACGCAAAAACAACCTGACAGCCGCCTCGCAGTCCTCCATCCAGGCCCTTCAAACCTCTTACGTCCCACTCGCCATAACTTCTAACAAAGCCCCTCCTGGCCATGCGTGCTGCTGGTATCCGAGCTCGAGGTCTCGCTGCTGGCCTTGTACCCGCAGCGCCTTTCCGTGCAGGCGTTGTCGCAAGCCGCCGTGCTTGACTGCTTGCGCGCCTTCACCACTCGAAAGGCTCGGCCTATCCGTTGGAAGGACTCGTCAGCCTCATGCGGCTCGGTGACAAACCTGCAAGTAAGCGCAGGAAAGGAGATGAGTAGCCGGTAATGAACATCCCACAGTCATTCCGCTGTCATACATCCTGCATACCGTCCCCGGCCAGTCCCCTCGCCCGCCCTTCCTACCTTTGTGTGCCGCTGTCATAGTGTTCCTGTGTGACTTCGGCCCAGACCAGAATGTCCGCAAGGATTTGCCGCTTACAAGCCGGCGAGGGCTCCCGCCCGCCCGATGCCCGTGTTTGTGCAGCCACCTGCGTGGGACATAGCGCAAACAGTACAGTTTACACAGGTACCGTTTGATGCGCGCTTTGCCGCTGGTGTGTCAGATTTCTGACACGGTTCGGGCGCATGACAGTACAGGGCATTCAGGGTATGAGGCTTTGGGACGGCTGTACCGATGTACCTGCTCATGTACCAGCAGCCGACCCAGGCACCCACACGGCCACCCACCTCGCTGGCGAACACTTCGGCGAACATTTCCCACCAGAGCGCTTCCTGGTCCTGACAGCAAACCATTATGTTGGGCCCGCTCAGGACGTCTCGCAAAACGTCGATGACATGGTCAAGCTTGCGGGTTTGCTCCGGGTCCTTGGTGCTGAGCTTCAGGCTGACTAGCGCCTCCTCTATGCTCCCTACTGGCGCAGGGTCTGTGTCTCCTCGTGAGGCTTTATTTAACATGGTTCTTAGCTGACAGTAGATGAGGCCAAGATGCCGGGAGCGGACTTCAGTTGCCTGACAGTCAATGCTAGTGATTGCACTAGGGTTACTGTAGACGTACGCACTAGATGATATGTGGAAAGTAGAGCGCCTGCCGTGCGCTGCAATGGGTCGCTCCAAATGTACGCCGCGTTGCAAAGCGGTTTAAGGTGGGCTCCAACATGTAAGCGCTATAAGCTGTGCAATTCAACTAATGCCAAAGCTACAGAACCAACTTACAGAGGAATTTTAGACTTTAGTGCACAGAGGACAGACGAGGGTTTCCTGTGCCAGACGACAAGAGAATCGAGTGTGTGAACTTTGAGGAACACTTTGCCGCCGAGCGATTTCCGTTGTAATGAACGTGTGGAGCTTGTCGGGCGTCCCATAGGACGTGCCTCTTTGGAGTTGTTGGGGCGCTCCGTCGTACGAACTACTGCACCCGCACCCCTGGCAAAAGGCGGATGTACAGGAGTGCTGCGTCAGTAATACGTAAGCCTATCATCAACGACTGGAAAAGGGATAAAATGATATTGAGTTGTTCAGGTTACAGAACGCAGCCTACAGAGGTTTGTTGTTCTCGTAGAGGCTTGGATAAGAGCAGATGTCACTGCCTATGTAAATGAGTCTCTCAATCATCATCCTTATCCATGAAGGCAACCCCAAGGCTGCACGTGCGTAACGGTTATAACCGCCATCCTTCACCTAAAAAGCTTCCTAAAAGCGACGCAATGGCTTACCATTATCAAACCTAGGTTCGCAGGTCCGCAGATCCATCGTGTCGCTAGAGCATTCTGCGTGTGGCTATGAACACAGTAGTCGCCTCGAGTACGCCTCGTGTATGTATGTCGCTGGTGTACCCCCGGCCTTCTCCTTAGCTTGTAATACCGCAATGCTACTGATACTGCCTCATAATGTTCTGCCGTGTCATGCATCCAAGGTCCATAGGATGGAATGCCCCATGTGTAGTTGGGCTGAAAATGGAGAGTATACCGAGCCAGGTCGACACAAAACCCTTAGGTGCTTGTTCGTTATCGTCCCAAAGGGAATCCCTGCGATTCAGCACCGGACTGGGACTGCCGATAACCGGTTTTATGACCGCGAGCCAGAATTTCAGCAAGCATTCATTCCCGTCTAACATACATACCACGGTATCTACCATCTTACCAGCCCCTACCCTGCTGCAATGGCAAATTCATCAGATCCTCACGCCTATGCTTGCGTTGCCAGGTGAAGCATCTCTACGTATCCAAGCCCCATGCCCCTGGATCGTTCATGTTGCAGCAGGCATGGGAGTACGTCCGGCGCACCAGTAGGGAAAAAAGAAATTCCAAAGTGTGGTATGATAATGATACAAGTTGCTGACAATCCCCGGTGGAATCAACCGTGAGTCGCACCAGTAGGGAGTGGAAGGCACGCGGGTTCACGCGGCGGCCCACAGGTGGTGGTCACCACACCGGTCAAAGTACCCTGAACCCTCCGCTGCAACTGTTCCCCTTCCCCGAATTTGGGCCCTCGTGAGCGCTCGGGTTACCCAAGAAGCCAATGCCTTGGCCGACTGACCTTAGCCTCACTTCCAGGGGTGTTTGTAACGGTGAACAAGGACTATCAAAGAATCAGAATGGCACAATGTCCCTTTGCTGCCAGTTGTCGAGGGACTAATGCCACGCCTACCCTGCAGCAGCATGCCAAGCGATACCCTCAACTGCACGCTGCTCCAGCGTCCACCACGCCCACTTCTGATCAGCAGTATGGTTGGAAGTGGGGACCGCCTCTGAGCCAGAGCGCGTCCCAGCCGCTTGTGTTTGTCACCACTTTGCCGCCAGTATTTGTGTTGCGTACGGATGTTCTTAAGCTAGGCCATGTGCCCGATAACGTGTAGAACCTAGGGACTTTGCTTTAAGCCCGGGGACCACACGTCCGATGGTGGTGATGCGATGGCCAACACCCAATGGCCAGTTCAACATGGTGCATGGGGCTTACTTGCCTGCCACCTTAAGGGTTTCGCACGTTGGCGCAACGCGCCCTTGCCAGGCATTTAGTGTGTACCAAATTGGTACTTAAGTATTCCACAAAAAAGTAAGAGGCATGAGGCAACCTATGGAGAGAGCCACCACGGAATAGCCTAACCGGTGCCAATGTGCAGCATGATACCACAACACGCCTCTTTACAAGGTACTGACTTGCGACGTTGATCTAACACCAGGATGAAATCACGTGAAAAGTGACTCGCGATCGTTAGCCCTAGGACAAAAGTCCAAAGCGACGCAAGGGGCAACACTGTAGCAAGCAAAGCATGTTTTGGTCTACAGCAACCATAAACAGTGGTCCTACCGTAAACCAGCTTACTGCCGTACAGGTGCTTCCGTTTCTCCGTCAGCATGGGCGGCGCGAACATACCTGCACCGTCGTCCACTTTCGGTCCCCATTCTTGCTCTTTCTGCCAAAAGCTGCCAGGCCGCTGCCTTGGTCAGGAGTGCGCATACTTGTCTTGGTTGATTGCAAGTTACGACTGTAAGAAGCAGGCGGTAAGCTCTATGCCAGGTTACATGTCGTAAGAAGTTCCGGCTTTGGTATCAATTCAATTGATAAGGCTTGGCGGTTTCATGGCAGGGTCCGTTCCGTTGCGGCTCTTGCATCTTCACGGCGCGTCGACCAGACAGCATCTTGGCAGCAGGCTTTTGAGCCGTTTTAAAGTTCGAGCTACCCTTTCTACTTAACAGGTATGGGCCCGTGTTGGCTTGGGCTTTCGGTTCGGCGGCGTTTCCGAGAGCACGTAGAGGGACTTCCCCTGATACCTGCTTGCAAGGGTTTGCACGGGTTTTCATCATTTCTCCAGCGTTGTGCCATGCCACGGAACGTTTCCTGAACTGTGCTGCTCTGGGGCTTCAGCTGCTGTAAAAGCTATGCCTGCGACATGGATTGTAGCCCCTCGGCTTCCTTGATATTTAGTTACTCGCGTTACTTTTTGCTATTTACCTACCACCTAAGCAGCTCCTTTTTTGCTTTCCTGGATTTCCTGCCCACCTGCCAGGTTGCGAAAATGGCCGCCGCTGCCGAGCAGAAGTCTAGCCCTCTGTCGAAGTCCGTGTTCACGGAGCTTTACACGAGTGGAATCAGTGTTGCTTGCGCCAACACTGCGACGAACCCTCTCGGTGCGTCTGATTGGTGCAAGCTGCGGCGCTGCCTCCTCATAGGGATAGTAGCACGAACTGTGCATGACGCGTTGCAGTTACTCATACAAGCACGCCCTTGGTGTTCAATTCACCAGACGACGAAAGGTTTAGAGGGCGTGATTGCGTTAGGTATCACTCGTGAGCGCATACTTGTATGCCTATGTACACCTTTTATAATGCTCTAGCGATCCCTCACTTGTTGAAATGGAGCTAGGCGATAGCTGTTGGAGCTTTCAGGAAATGTCTCCTCATGTTCCGGACATTGCATTGAAAGGTTTCTGCCCGGTCAATGCTCTCACTTGAACCCAGATGTGGTCAAGGTCCGTCTGCAGCTCGCCCGCAACCAGCTGGCTACTGGGCAAAAGCCTCCCGGCATGGTAAGAATACATCCTGCGCTGCTTTGTGACGCCGCGACCACCGTGGTCGAATCAATGCGGGTCGCTGCCATCTCTCGGCTTTTCTAGGGCGTCTATGATTTTGAGCTGACCGGCGGAGCTACAAGGAGAGATCCATATCGACTAGGCTTCTTTCCGGGCTTGAGGCCTATTATATTCATACGTTGTCCCCTGCAGGTAGCAACTGGCTTGGGCGTGATCAAGAACGAGGGTGTCCTGGCCCTGTGGAGTGGCCTTGGACCATCTCTGGCTCGTGGCATCTTCTTTGGCGGTACGTGGCTCATTCGATTGCCCTCCCGTCTGTCGTACTTTTCCTGATGTTCCCCCCATCGTGTAAGCTCCTCAGGCCCATTACTAAGGGTAATGCACTGACATTCTCGTTCTTGCTATCCAGGTGCTCGCCTGGGCTTGTACACACCCATTAAGTTCCTCATTTGCGGCGACAACGCCAAGCCTTCCTTCGAGATGAAGGTGCTGTCGGGCTCGCTGAGCGGTGGCCTGGCTGCGGCCGTGACCTCACCCATTGAGCTGATCAAGGTATGTGAAGGGCATAGCTAAGCATGTACCTGCAAGCACCATAAGCGATCTCCCTTGTTTTACATGGCCGAACTGGTTGACGTCCTGGTTACTAAGCGACTACCCTGTGGCGTACTTCCGGACCGCAGACTCGTCTGCAGGCGGCGGGCAAGGACCCCAACGCCCAGAAGTCGAGCATGGGCGTCATCCGCGCTGTCGTTGCTGCTGATGGCGTTGCCGGCCTGTGGAAGGGCGCCATGCCCGGCCTGGTAAGTAGTGCATTGTGAAATAGCTGCCCTACACATTGCTTGGCTGGCGACTGCTGCATGTATTGTCGGTAGCATCATTACTGAGTTGCAGAACTCCTGTAGCCACATGCATCTTGCTCCATTACTACAGATCCGCTCGGCCATCCTGACGGCGGCTCAGTGCGCCACCTACGATGAGGTCAAGCGCGTTGTCCGGCAGACGACCGGGTGGGGTGACGGTGTGTCGCTGCACCTGTCGAGCTCTATGATTGCCGGTCTGGTCACCACGACCATCACGAACCCCATTGATGTGATCAAGACCCGCATGTTCGTTGGTAAGTTGCGGGGTATGCGAATACACGCCTCGCTTGCTTTGCCATGTAACCTAAGCTTATAGACGTCAGTACCTCGGGAGTGCTACATAAGTGGCCACTGGTTTTGTTTTGGTTGTGCCAACCTGTATGTAGCGCCATTGTGACAGTAGATTTAGAAATGCTAAGGTTTCGGCATATTTTGCTCCCTGCAGGTGGCAAGACCTACAGCGGCCCGATTGCTTGCGCCGCCCACGTGATGAAGTCTGACGGTCTGATTGGGTTCATGAAGGGTTGGTCTGCTAGCTATGCTCGCCTGGGCCCCCACACCGTCATTATGTTCCTGACTGCCGAGCGCCTGCGCAAGTACGCCGGTCTGCAGAGCCTGTAAGCAAGCACCGCTGCCTGCTGGCATGATGGTTGGCGCAGCGTTACTGTGACACTCGGACCGGCTTGGTTAGAATGCGGGGAGTCGCTGCGGGGCTTACCAACATGGGAGCTTAGATGTGCTTGACTAGGAATGTGCGGCGGTATATGGGGTGTTGATACCGCCATTTCCACCTTTTTAAGCGGTGGGATGTTGACGGAAATGAACTGTAGTACTCTTCGGGTGCTTTTCGCTGTGGCCGTGGTGCTGCGGTGATGACGTCTTGCATAGTGTGGTGCTAGCGTTGGGCGCGGCGCCTGCGCCTGTGTCTTGTACCGTTTACTTTGGCAGGTTTTGCAACGGATAGAACGCGGAAGTGTGACATGTCTTGTGGTCAGCTGCACGGTGGATGTGTTCAGCTGGCCTGTATTATTTGGCTTGGGAGCGTGATCCCTCCGTGCCAGAAATTGCACTGCGCGTTTGAATGTCCTGCTTGCCCTGTTCTGTTGCTTGTGCACGATATTTAAATCCGCGCACGCCGTTCATAGCTTTCAACCGGATTTGTGGGAACATGTCCCATGCAGACGGCGGTTGCGTGAATGCTTTCCATGTGTGTCTGATCACCGCTTTTGGGCTTGGTTATTGCTCCCTGGGCGCGTGAGGTGCGCCATAGGAAGCTAAATGTTTCGCTGGTTGGCGGTAATAATCTGAACATTAGGGTAGCCAGTCCCCTGCGGTCTGTCAGGGTAATTATTGCGCCCAGTGGTTCAGGCTGGTGGAAGAGAAGATTAGGTTTTTTTTATCAAGGACTGTCGCAGGGAGCAGTATAGGGCGGTTAACACCCTAAGGACATTTGCCTAGGGTGAGCTTAAACCTCCATGCAATAATACTGTCCCATACCTTCATCCCAGTAGCCGCAAGTCAAACACTTTGCATAGGAAACCGGGGCAATAACAATAACCACATTCTCAGTTGCAACTGTATTGGCTTGCAAGGATGTTCGTCGTAATACCCGGCGCCCTCAGCGTGCCGAGTACGGCAGAAGGACTACAACGCCTAAGCGTTCGCAGAGACCTAATTATGCTTACATTAGTTAACACAGAGGACGGGGCATTAGCTAGAGATCGAGAACAACGAGGAGGGGAATACGCCCTTAGCAGCTTGGAGTTGACGGCTGATTATATAATATATATTAGGGTAGTGCGATGGTGTGCGCAGTTGCCTAGGGGGAAATCCTCCGCCTGGATCCCATATTGGCGTATAGACTGTAAGACGATGGCCTAGCAAAAAGAGGCCAGGTGGAGGTGCGTCGGCGATGTGGTACTAAGGACTCGTTATACTTCTCTCTGTCCAAGAAGATACCGGAGGGTGCATGCCCTTGTATCCGGCTACTTAATATGTGGTCACGCTTGCTTGCGCGTGCTGCAAGTTGTATCTGAAGGAGTTGCTGTACGGTAAATGTCTGCCAGCCAGCAGTCCGTTGCATCGGTGCCCTACCCCTTCAATCCGAAGGGTTTCTTTAGTACAAACCTGGCACTTATAAACCAGTAACACAAACTGGAAAACAGAACGGTGACAACTCTACCGTGGCGAAGACCATGGCGGGGCACGGAGGAGTGTCGCCCTTTGTGAAGATTTTTTACATAGCTCTTAATGTATTCTCCGCGTGTGCGATTGTGTTCGCCAACAAAATAGTCTTCAAGACGTTTCGGTATGTCAGTCACCAGTTTGGTCATAGCTGGTCTCGCCTGAAGGACTTCTATGAATGGATGGAACCGTATGCGCAGGTTTCATTTCGTGACGACGTTAACGCTGGTCCACACGTTGTTTACATGGGTTGGGATGCTGCTGTTGGCGCGCATAAATTTCTTCACAGTAAAGCAGCTTAGCCCGCTGGCGGTTGCTCCACTTGCCATCGGCTATGTGGGATACATTATATTAAACAACTTGTCGCTGAACCTAAACACGGTCGGCTTCTATCAAATCCTCAAGGTAAGGGCTATTGCGAAACGCTGGCAACTTATGCCTGCAGCTCGCTGTGGTGGGGGCTACATTTGGAGGGGAAGTGAACCCCTTGCATAGAAGAGCGCTGCTGAGGGAAGGCTTGCTACCGTCCAGATGGCGTCAAGTCTCGCCATGTGCACGGGTGCAACGTATGCACGCTATGTGGCTGTTTGGGTGCTGCCTCCTGCTTGGCTATGCCAGTTTGTGATACATCTTTCCCATGCATCGTTCCGGCGAGATACCGAAACCCGTGGCTTCTCTGCTCATGCCCTCACTGTGCCGCCCCACCCACCCTGGGAACCGCTGGCGTACAGATTGCCATCGCGCCAACCGTCATGTTGCTGGACTTCATTCTGTTTAAAAAGGTCCAGACGGTCCGCGTCATGATGTCCGTCTTCGTGGTGTGCCTGGGCGTCACAGCGGCCACTGTCACGGATAAAGTAGCCGTGTCCAACCTGACGGGCATGTTTGTGGGCCTTGCGTCCGTGGTCGTCACCGCGATGTACCAAATCTGGGCCGGTTCAAAGCAGAAGGAGCTGCAGGCGAACAGCTCCCAGCTGCTGCTCGCTTACACACCACAGGTGCGCGCGGGTGTGCATTGGGCGGCGAGCTTAGTGGGTTACGGCGTGACAGTTGTACGTCTTGCTTGACACGTAACCAATCTTGGAGCAAGCGAAGAAACGTTAGCGATTTAAATGACGACTGAACCCTTTTTTCTCTACCATCCGGGTCTTACACCCATGGCCATGAGCCCGCTTTCCCTTGCCGAGCAACTGCCGAGCAACAGTCCACCACTTCGCATTGATAGCCCTTCTCCTCCTTCGTCGGTACAGCTACAGCTTTCAACGATCCGTACCCCGCCAACTATCGCCCTGCACCCCTTGCACGCACACCCCGGATGCCTCCTTCCTACAGGCTATCCTGATGCTCCTGTTTATGTCGCCCTTGCTTGACGACTATGGCTTCTCCCACCGCACCCCGGCAACGGTATTGGGCTATGAGTACACGCGGCAAGCAATCCTGGCTATCGTGATATCATCGCTGCTGGGCATCCTGGTCAGTTTGTCAACTTTCCTTGTCATTGGCGCGACGTCGAGTCTCACCTATAATGTCGTGGGGCACTTGAAAACGGTGAGGAGACCAGGCCTGGGAATTGCGGGTGGGGTTTGAAGGCGTGGAATCGTTCGGCTCTGCCGCTATTGCGGTTGGGATGCGGGCTCCATGAGCGCTAATGGGTGCCTTTTGAACCAAAGGTCGTGGACCGGGCAGGGTAGCGAGCAGCAGCTTTTCCCATTTCCTGCCGTACCGGTGCCTTCTTGCCTGTCGCCCACGCCCAGCGACTACCAAGTTGTGCCCTTCTTTTCCTTCCTAGCTTCGTTTCCGAAGCCTGCACATCGCTTTGTCCCTTTCTCCATGCCCCTGCTCCCGCTACTCTTTCCTGTCGCACCCGGCAAACCCAGATTTTGATTCTTGCTGGCGGCTGCCTCATCTTCGGGGAGGACATGCCCTGGAAGCGGCTTGCGGGCATCGGGCTGACAATGCTGGGCATTGCCTGGTACACCTACCTGAGCGTGCAGTCCAGCAACGCAGCGGAGCGGGGCCGCGTCAAGGGCCATGAAGCCCCGTCCGCGAGCCATGGGATCCATGGGAGCCATGAGCGGGAGCACGAGCCGCTGCTGCCCTCCAAGGAAGGAGACGGCTCGGTGGCTTAAGAGGTCAGGGGCGGGATGTATGGGCTGCACAATGAGCGGTCTCGTACAAGAATGGGAGCGTGGGGGCTGGGTTGTCTTGCAGTGGGGTGTTGGGTGGTTGGAGCAAGGGTAGGTGGCGGCAGTACCGCCTGATCGAATTGTGTGAATGTTTTCGGGAGGTAGTTGCGAATGCCCTAGTGCTCTGCTGTAGCTGGGTTTTGCCACATGCCGAGCGTTGGCTGACAGCTTTGCCTGGCATTTGTGAGCCGGTGTGGAAAAGGCGCAGGTTGGCTGCCTTGCGCGCTCCATTCATGGACTAGCGCCCTGCATGTGAGTTGCATGGGGTGCAAGAAGGGAAAAGAAGTAGCTTGAGTCCAGCAGGGGAAACAGGGGCTGCGAAAAGGACTGCGGCAAGACACTGGCAATCTAACAAAACTCGACTTCTTAACGAAGTTGCATTGATGCATTGATGCATGTACATAGCTATGAATTGTGCCTTCTCTAGGCTATGTTTGTGTGTGGCTGCATTGCTGTCTGCTTGTCTCGTTTTATCGCCTGGGAGTTGTGGCAAGGTCGGTGTTTTGTCTACTCGGCCTCTCAGTATTGCGCTTGCCAGTGCAGCGCTGCCCTCTCACATGCGGAGGCTGTGGAAAGAAACCTTTGGCAGGTGTGGTTTGCTGCTGTCGTGTGCAGAAACGTGAGCATGCTAGATGGTGTTTGATGCGCCCTAACATGGACGTGACATGGCAACAAGGGTACGCTTGACCAGCTAAGACAACCTATGTTGGACATCTTGTATGCCAGCTATATGATGGAATCCTGACGGCGTGCGGTAGATAATGGTCCAGCGGGCATTTTACGAGCCATGGGGGGAATATTTGTGCTTTGGTTTACATGGTTTGTGCGAGACTGTTTTTAGCGGTGGTGGCCTGTGACTTGGGACCCCACGGATGCTAAAACGACTGAGCCGCAAGTGGATAGCTTGTACCAATGGCTTGATCATTCGCTTGCGGCTTTGCTAGCAAGGCTTTTCAGCTTGGCCTTGGCGACATTTAGAGAGCTGGATGTGGGCGTTGTGGAGGCTGTGGCGTCCTGGGCGCTAGGAATACAATCGACATGGGAGCGAACGTTGTTATAGGAGGACATCCTGCTACTAGAAATGAAAGCATGCCTCAAGACTCAAGTCGTAATGTTAAGCCCTATGGCTTCCCTCCATGCATGCACCAAGGTAGGGAAACCCAGCGCCAAGCAGCCAGGTCTCGAAGCCTGCAACTGCGAGTCAACCTGTTCACCCGGGAGAAGACATCACATTATACGATACATGTTTGCATTGCGTACTTATCGCAAAGGTGGTCCTCCATAAGGATTACGCCGATCAAGGGCATAATAAACTATCATGGGTAAACAGTGAATGCAAGAAGGCACGGCTACGTTACCGACGTATGATGCACGGGACAGCCCCTCGTCGACTCGCGCTTCTTACTCAAGCCGCGGAAACGGAATGCGCATGCATACGCAATCCCGATTGCGCACATGTAGTAATGCATTGAAACCACAAAGTACAATACGACCTTTATTACTCAGCCCGCAGCGACTAAATATGTACAAAGTTAAAAAACATTCGGTAACCCTTATATTCACATGCAACTGATGCGCCTCTGATAAATGCACCTAGTCTCCGGTGCTCATGACAAGTTTAAACCGACCCATGGGTCTAGGGTCCCACTTCCAAAACCGCCCCTGCAGCAGCATTAGTCCCCAACCGGCTCAGGTTATTCCTATTACGGGCAAGCAGCGCCTGAGCGCGAGCCGCCCGGCTGCCGGGCGGAGGCGCAGCTGACGTCGCCCCTTCCACGCCGCCGCCCGTAATCGCTGCTGCTGCTGGCCCTGCTTCCAGGTCCGTACCCTGCGTCGCAACCATCCCACTCCACGTAGCTGGCGGCGCACGAGCCATGTGAGTCCCGTCACCCTGGCCTGGCGCCCGTGCCGCCGCTGCAGCCGTCACCTCCGTCCCGAAAGACAGGCCTCGTTGCCTCTGAGCCTGCGGCGGCGAGCTCGTGTTTCGTGTGTATGAATACCGGCCACCCAACTGGACCTCGCCTGCAGGTGAGGCGGCTTCGGCGCTGCCCGGCAACGATATGGGCTCATGCGGCGCGCCAGCAGTGTCAGCCAAACTCTCAGCAGACGCATGGCTCGGAAGCCCCATGCGCAAGTGCATGGCTGGGAACAGACCCAGTCCTGGGCTGACCGAGACCGGAGCGCTAGCGCCTGCTGCGCTGAGGTTGTTGTTGTTACTGTTGTTGTTGTTGGCGGACCAACGGGCGGCGTTGGCGTGTGCGCTCCCCAGCAGCATGTTCCCAGAGCGGGTTCCCATCAGGGGCCCTCGGCGCACGCTGGGACCCGCATGCGAGGCCATCCCGCGCATCAACGCCTCTCTGCTGCTGACCGCGCGGCAAACAGCGCCCTCGTCGTCCACCGGTTCCACGCCCGAGCTGCGCTCCTGCAGCGTGGCCAGCGCCCGCCCTTCCGTCCTGCCCGCGCCCATGCCGCCACCCACGCTCCTCCCCACCGGGCCGCCGCCGCCCTCCCCAGGACCCGCAACCGACCAGTCCACGCCCCTCACTAGCTTCTCCACCACATCTGAAGCGGGCCGCAGCTGCACGCCGCCCAGAATCCGAGCGGGCGGGACATCACCCGTAGCGGGCGGGGCGGTGGCGGCGCTCTTGAAACTTGGCGCCCCCTCAGCTGCCCCGACGTGACTGGGGGGCATCACCCGGCGGCTCAGGCTTGCCATGGCCGAATTGGAAAAGAAGGGACTGGGGCCGCCACCGCCATAGCCTCCGCCGATGGAGACGCCGCCACCACCCCGGCCGCCACCCTCCACTCCTGTTGCTGCTCCTGCTCCTGCTCCGCCGCCGCCACTGCCTCCATCGTCCATGCTTCCAAGCTCCTCAATCTCCTTCGAGATAACAGGGACCTCACCCCCATTTGCCCAGGCGGCGGCAGACACCACAGGTGGCATGCGTTGTGACCGCTGCGGCTGCGGTTGCATGTGGTGCGGGTGGCTCTCAGTCGGTGGCGACGCGGGGAGTGCGGGGGCAAAGTCGGCGGCTGGGGCGCCGCTTGTGGGTCGCAGCGGCGGACCTCGCACGGAGCCCGGGGGCGAGGAGGGCTTGCCCCCGTGGTACGTGTTGTGGTCATTGCTGCCGTTGTATACCAAGCGATTGGCAAGGTCCGCGTCCACACCAGCGGCTTCGCCGCCGCTTGCGGTGCTGATGTGGATGCTGCCGTGATTGACGGGGCTCCTGTTGGATTGGGTGAGGGTGTTCAGGGGGGCGCAGCAAAGCACGGTAAGCTGCGGGACTCACCACGACTACGGACACAGTTGGGAAGGAACCGGCATTCGTACAAGTCGCACAACAGCAAGGGCCGGACGGCGAGTCAGGGAGGCATGTAGGGAGGGCATGTTTCCACCAGGCTCTTTTCTTCCCTATCCCTCTCAACATTCCTCGGACCAGCCCTCCACGTGCAACCCCATGCAACCTGGCCGGCGTCCCACACACACGCACGTTCCGACTCGCGGCCAGTTGTCTTAACACACACGCACGCACGTTAGTCGGCTGCTCGGAGGGGTGGCCTTCGTCGGCGGGTGGTAGACGCGCTCGGGCGGGTTCAGGGGCGGTGTGAAGCTGTGGGGCGTACGGAGGCTGTTGTCGTCCTGCTTCATCTGCGGGAGCGACACGTGGGGGCGGGTGATGCCAAGCACACGCACCGGACAACGCAGCCCCACACCCACACCCACATCCGCAGTCTTTCACCCACTACCGGCCTGAGCCACACAACACTGTTCTTGAGAGCGAAGGTAACCAGCCCCCTTTCCACAGGCCACCGTAACTAGCGGCACTGATTCCGTTAGACATGCAACCGTAAGCAGTACGCCAACTGACCTGGGCAGAAAGGGGGGTGCCTAGTGGGCCGCCACCGTCGGGAGGGGCCCTATTTCTGAACGTCTGCGCATGCTGAGTGTCGTCGCATAAGGAGAGACAGGGGGGCAGAGGAAAGGGAGATTGAGGATTTACACATCCTACAGACAGGGGCCTCGCAGGTAAAGCAATCCGCCATGCCTCTGAACGACACGAAAGGGATTAGCCCCCATGCACGATGGATTCCTTGCAGCAGAGAAATGCCGGAAAGCTGGGTAGGCTAAGCACACGTGGAGCGGCATGGACGGTTTGTAAATGGGCTACAGTTGTGTTCGGTGTCGATTGGTACGGCACATCTCAGCATCGGCGTACCTGGACAGGCACAGGACCATTTCCTGAATTAATACGTTGTGCAGGGGGGCCGTTAGGTTGCGTCCCTGCGCCCTGAAGTCCATAAATCGAGATGGAAAACACAGGGGGGGCAAGGAGGCTGGAATCAGGTTTTGTTGGCTCTACACTCTATGCCTTTCAATCCGGCAGTCAGCAGCAGGATCCGAGACAAACATTCGTGTGCACTAGATGTATCCAATTTTAGCGTCCTTTTCACGTAAAAAATAACACGGAACGGGGTCAAGCAAGCGATCTGGCAACGCAACCGTTGTCCGTTTACGAACCCAACACCAACTTACCCTGCCGAGCTGCTTTGTTAGATGAGATGGCAACGCATACTTGTCGGCCATAGTTGATGGCTGCCTAAGGACGAGTTGAACATGATCGTCCCCTCCAGCGGTTCCATTGGCTTTTGCAGTCCTCCCAGCTTTCACTACTAGCTGTTGCTTCTGCAGCGCCTCTTGCTGGGCGTGCTTAGCTGCCCAGTCCGGTTGTAGGATCGGGTCAATTTCCGCTTTTCCCTTGGGTGCTCCTCTCCGGTGCGCCATTGATGGCCCAACTGGGGTACCAGTATCATCCTGGGTCTGGGGGCGAGGCACGAAACTATTTTACAGGCATGCTATGAAAAGCAGGTCGATAAAGCATGTGTAATGAACTCTTGGTATCTTGTAAAGTCGCTGGCCCGCGCTCGCCACTGCCTTGCGCCATTAAGCCGCCTGGTGCCTGCTCGGGCCAAGGCAACAAAGAAAACATACAGATGTAAGGAAAATATGTTGTATTAGCAGAAGTTTGCCCTGTGGAGGCGCAGCAGGTTCTCCAATGCTTCGCCCGGCCTCGTTGGGATGGTATACAAGCCGAACGTTTCAAGAGCAACAAAAAGGATCGATACAAATTGTAAGGGCAATGAATTCGTATATGCTTATATCTGGAAATGAATACTCGCCAATGAAAGCATTGGGGTGATAGGGACGTGGGGGTTGTCGAAGCGAGAGTAACGCCGACGGCAGTCGCTTGCACATACCTCTTCCCTTGTGCCACATAGAAGAAGGACCGCGGAGATAGTAACAGCGGCCACGACCAATCCAACGACAAGACCAGCTATGTGCTCCATGGCGTTAGTAGAAGCGCGCCAGACTAGACGCGACAACTGCAGCAGTGAACTCCACTGAGATGCTGGACTCTGTAGCGTATAAGGTTAACAGGTTCTGGAAATTGTGGATATGAAACTGCTGACGTATCGAACTGCGGCTCTCTTACAGCGCAGCGATGCTTTCGTCGTTTTTAATGCAGAACCCCTGAGTTGGGTACAACATCTACTGCATATAAATGATTAAGTGGGTACGCTTGTTCTCTTAGCATAGTTTTCCGGAAACCTGTACCGAGCGTACGACACAGGTCTAGCTTCGTGTGGAAACACTCGGAGATTTGATATATGCTACCAGAAGGGTAGCGTATATCAGAGACCCACGTATTGTGCTTAGTTATAGCCCTAAGGCGTTGTGGACACTATGGTGAGTACGGTACGTCGCATGTTACGGGACGTATTGAAGAAGCCCAGGCTGTTTGGAGGAAGCACAGACGGCTTGAACAAATATTAAATTTCATAGCTCAATCCTGGCTCAATGACTCGATAAACCTTGCACGGCGGGCGATATTACTTTCGAACGAACCTATCAGCTGGACGGCTGGAGGTAGGTCGCATGGCAGCGACTATCTTCTCATGCCGCCTTTACCCTATGCTTGTTAAATCGGTCACGCAAGCTGCGTCTGGTGCAGAAATTATTACCTGGAGGCAGGTGTCCTCAGGGATTATTAGGGACCCTGCAACCGAAATAGTAATGACAGCGAATCCAAGATTGGAGTACATGCACAAATGGAGGCAGGAGGCCGGCAGCGGGTAACGCTGTGTGCAGGGATACTGTTGCAGCAGTTGATGCAGGCATACCTGATGACACAACTGTCCCCATCATGCCCCGCCTTCATCACACACGCTGCTCACCCCTATCCATTCGTCAACTTGCCTCCGAGATGTCACTGTCCTGAACCTATAGGGATTCTCTAGCGGCTAGGGTTTGTGTAGACAGTGACTGGAGTATGTTTCGTGGAATGCTACATGCCTTGTACGAACGCCCTTTGGCCACAGGGCACACGCCTCAGGGCGTGCCCACGCACGACCTTCCTTCTTTTTGTCGCGTTCCAGTAATCAACACTTTGCTGTCAACGTGCTGCCCCCACCTCAAGGACAAGCTGCAGCGACTCGAGACCCGTGAGATTGCCATGCGTCGAACCGACAGGGCTCCCTTGTCATGCATGCACGTGTAACAGCGTGCGTTATTGGGCGCGCCATCTGCTCACCGGCACTGGGGTGCAAGCGTGCAACGGATATCACATCCACCTAGGGCCAGGCTTGCAAACTCACTTGCTCCTCCGCTCGACGCAAAGTCCTTACTATTGCAGCTTACACCCGCACCTGAGAGTGAGCCGCATGGGCTCATGCTAGGCGTGAGGACCATTAACTGCCGTCTGTCGTACCAACGAATCAACTGCAAGACGCGGTGTCTAAAGATGTGTGAAGGTTCTAGCTTAACCGATATCGTCAGTAGTGCACCAGCATGTTTTGTGTGGCGCAGCGGTGAGCAAAATCATTGAGAATGCCCGTTGCGTGCTGTCTCTTATTGCATTCGCATTATTCACTTACGAGCGCCGAGTAGCACCCTCACCATTTAATATTGTACAAATATATGAAGCAGATTCCTTCTGCTTCCTTGCGGTGTAAATTCGCAGGACTATTTGCATTGGTCGGCCAGGAAGGCGGTTGAAAGCGCTCGCTCGGGCAGCCATGCGCCACCAGCAAACGAATGGCAATGGCAACATACAGGTCAGCAAGGGTAGCGCATCCACCGCCCAACGCGTCTTGTGGCGCTGGGCCTGTCGTCGTTCTGCTCGGAAGCCATCCACGCACGCCAGTTTGCACGGATCCTACTATGCAGCTCATGCCTATCCTTCAGGCCCCAATTAGCCCCCCATCCACTCACTTCTGCACCCTCATTTCCACATGCTTGCTTACGGCGCGTAAGTGTCCCACTCTCAACTTCTCCTGGCCCCCTTCACCGTCCCCAACCCGAGCAGGCCCCCCATCAGCCTCGCAACGTACTAGGCGGTCCGCTGCAATGCTGCTGCACCTCTCCTCGGACGGGTTACTACCGGGACGGCTTCTGTCGTACGGACGCTAGTGATGTGGGTCGGCATGTCATCTGCGCCAAGGTGTGTTGGTGGGCGGGCCGGGGCCTTTGAGCTGCACCCAGGGGGCCCAAGGATGTGTCACGTGGTCTGCCTTTCCTGCTGTGCGCCATTGCTGTACTGGGGACTGCCGTAGAAACGCTTCATTACAAGGCAGCAGAGGAGGCACGCTTCTCTGTTATGGACCCGACTGCAATCGCAAACCGTCTATTAATACCTGTCGCGGTAGGAACCTTGCTTGTCAGTCAAACCCGCACACCTGGGTTCGCAGGTAACTCGCGAGTTCCTGGAGTTTACGGCTTCCCGCGGCAACGACCTGAGCACCCCAGCTCCGCGGTACGACTTCCCCGGCCTCCAACCCGGCGACAAGTGGTGCCTGTGCGCCGTACGGTGAGTGGCTGCGAGTGACAGTGGGTGGCTGCGATTGGCCGGCATGCGTGGAGGGTTCTGGGTGCGCATGCGGTGTTGCGGGTGCCTCATCCTGGACGGGGCACCGGTAGGAAGGCGGGAGTCTCAAGCATCCCCTGTGGGTGTTGTTGTCCACTTGCCCCGCTGTCCCGCCCTTACTGTGCAACCTCATCGCCACCATCCCCATTGCTTCCAATTTGGTGCCCCACCATACCCTACCTGGCTGCCGTCCCGAATCTTTAATCCCCGTGTCCTCTCTTTCCGTCCGCACCCCAGTTGGCGAGAGGCGCTGCAGGAGGGCAAGGCGCCGCCCGTGTTCCTGCACTGCACGCACGCCAAGGTACGGCAGCAGCGAGTCTAACAGCACTTGTTGTCGTACATCGCTTTCTGCTGCTGGTTGCACAGCCACTACTGTGAAGGTGGCCACTGCTTTGTTGCTTCTAAGGTATTTTGTTGCTGCTGTTGCTTCTGCAAATGGCAGGAAGTGCTGCTGGCAGAGCGCTACTATACCTCGCCTTGACAGCATCCAGCTGGACCTCAACAAGGGGTGGTTGTGATCTTACTGGCATCTGCCTTGCTCTGTAAATGGACTGTCTCTTTTGCTCCGCTCCACAGGCACTGGAGTACGTGACCCTGGAGGAGCTGAAGCGCCATGCGTTGGACTGGTCAGCCGACCAGCAGGGTGGCAACAACGGTCACAACTGAAGAACCAGAGGTTAAGAAACGGGCAACTGACAACGGAAACGGACACCAGTTAACAGAACGACAGCCCGAAACTCAAACATGAACCCCAAAGCTGAGCTGCTGCATGGCAGATGGGGGAGAGGGAACTCGAAGGAGAGCTGCTGCAAGGTTAATACCGGTTGATTATGATTTATTGTAAAGGTGTGGCAGGCAAGGATGCGCAGGTGGCTGGCCCCTCTGCTGCTGCGGCGGCGGTACTTGTGTAGTGGGTTGCAATTTGATGGTACCGTATACAGCCTGAAAAGGCTCCATTCCTGTTATGTGAGCGTGTTTAGGCGGACGTCCATGGGGGCCATTTTACGTACATATGGTATTACTGGTGGGCATTCAGAGATAGCTGACGTCATGGCATTGCTAAGCGTCCTGCGCGCTACAGGAAACCTGGGAAATTCATTTCAGTGCAATCCATTAGCACACATGCTGTGCGTATTGCAAGCATACGTTGTACCCTGCAGAGCTTTGGCACGAACCCCTTGTGCAATCAACCATTACCTTCAGGGTGGACTCGGGACATGGGAACATCATTGGACATTACATGCGACCCACGGGTCACCTCGTGAGGAAACCTGACGCTCGAGCCATCAGCATGCAGCCCAATCAGCAGGCTAGCAGGACTGAGCCCCTGGCGGAGCCCCCATGGCGCTCTCGAAAGGGACCCTCTGGCGAACCATGCAGAGGGAACCAACCCAGCTGCACCACGACACGTCAGTTGGCGCCTCCCAGCCCGTGACACGGCCGGAATAACATACAGTACCTCCAGTCGTCGCCATTACTGCCAGGAGGCGCCAGAGTTGTCGACTGCCGCTTCTCGTGCTCCTTCTGCTGGCCGCCTAGCGCCTGCCGCTGCTGCCGTTCGGTAAGGCCTTTGACCCCCCCCCCACCGCTCGCTCGCATCCCCTGGCCTGCTCCACCACTGCTGCCACCACCACCCGTGCCGCTGACGCTGCTGCTTTCAAACCGCCCCTCCTGCTGCGTCTCGTCCCGCGGGAGGCCCGCCTTCACCGCCCCCACAGCTAGTTTACGAGCTGCTGTTCTCCTTTATCCCCTCCTCCCCTCCCGTCTCCCCCTCCTGCCCCTCGCCTTCCGCCCTCGCGCGCGCCGCCTGCGTGTCCGCCTCCACCTCCTCCTCCGACAGCCCACCCAGCATCTCCAGGAAGGGCGCGTAGTAGTCTCGGTGCTCGATGGCGCACTGAAGGAAGGTCTTGAACTGCGGAGCAGGGGGGAAGGGGTGAGGGTGAGAGGAAGGTAGGAGAGAGGAGTGTGGTGAAGGTAGGGGAGAGTTGGTTGAGGGGAAGGCAGGGAAGAGGGAAGAAGGGTGGGCAGCAGGTTGACAGACAGCAGGGGGGAAAAGGGGGGGATCAGGCGGAGCGGGGAGGGGTGGGCGGGCAGCGAAGCACGAGGGACGGGAGAGCAGCGGAGAGCAGCGAAGGGGAGAGGGAGTGCCACCACGACAACACGTCCCAGTGCCCAGCAGCTGCTCCCAGCCCCCAGCCGCCCCTTACATGGTCCTGGCACTCGTCGATGTAGTCCAACCCGGCTGCCTTGGCTTGGCTGCGGCAAGCCACCCACTCCTGCATTCAAGCAACCGGGCGTGTGGGGAGTTCCGGGGATTTGGTACGCTCAACAGAGGCAGGCAGTAGAGGATGACCACAGGGTGATTACAGAGGATTCTGCTTGCAGTTCGGGGTATGGCGGCTAGCTATGTATCCGACAGCCTGCCCTGGCAAGGCGCAACCTCTTAAAAGCAACCTAAAACCAAGCGGCAAAGACCAGCTCGGCCCGCGGAGGGCACCCTCCACCCTCTGTCTCCCTCCTGCTCCGATCTGTTCTAGCTGCCCACCTGATGCTGTGACTTGCACTCCCCTGCCTCTATAAATTGACAGATGGGACACCGAGACAAATCGTCCCCAGCTCCCTCTTCGCTGTCCGTAACATTTGAGTCCTTGGGTGCCGAGCTCGCTGCAGGCTCTGATTCAACGCTAGTCGCACTCTTCAAGCGCTCGTCTTCGGCATCCGCACGTCTGGCTGATGATGTCGGCGCTTCTCCGGACGACATAGCAAAATATTTTCTTCAAGATGAGTTGAAAGTAAAATAATATATAGGTCTAGCGTCAATACGCGACGGTCAAGGAGCGCCGGAGAAAGCGACAGGCAAAAAGCTCAAGCCTATAAATTGAACAACCTCGTGATAATAAACGCTATTGCCTTAACAATGGCGACGGTCGGCTCAAACTGCTGCGTGATAGGATTACGACCCTCGACGGTTGCAAGTTACATCCGCGATCAGTGTTTGGGAAACTCACCCCTTTGCATTTTAGAGTCAATACATGTTAAGCTTTGCTTTGTAGTCTGTAGGCATTGACTTGTGCCAGGCAGCTGTGAGCTCAGCTGTGTACCACAGCCGCTTGGCCTCAGTGCTCATTGGCGTTTTCTGCCCAGGCAGATATTAGATTGTGATTAACGATGTTTCTGTGACGCTTTGGCATAACCTAATAGGTTCTGGTCCGCGGACCTGGCTCGGACCTTTGCCGGAAGCTGTGCGTCAGGAGCTCAGGACCTCTCGTTGCCATGTTAGCAAGCCATGACGAGGATCGCAGTCGTATGGAGGCGCTTCAGGTAAAGTTGCGAAGTCCTTGGTGAGCAGAACCGTCATCCCCTGCCGCTGGGAATATCAGCGGACGTTCCATGGGCCGCTGACGATGTTGCCAAGCCCTCAGGCCACATGTTCCACGATTCATCGCCTCTCCTAACGAATGCCCTTTAGGGACTTTAGCGTGGCGTATTCGCGGCAACACATTAACAGATTGTTTTCCTTGCGTAACCATCCTCATTTAAGAGAAAACACATGAAACCTCCCCTCCTTCCTGCTCCTTCCCTCGCTGGTTAACAGGCTGAGCTCCAAGCCCTCAAGGCTCATTTGGGTCGGGCCGTTCGTCTGCAGCGCTCCTCCCCCGCCGAAGCCCCCGCTACCGCGCCCTTCCCCATCACGATGACCGTGCAAATTGACCCGCCACCCACCGCCGCGGCCCATTACGACGTCTCTGCCATCCAAGTTCGCATCACCCTTCAGCGCGAGGCCTTACAGCTACCTTTCACTCAGCCCTCAGCTGCAGTCTCAGCATCTGGGGCTTCTGACGAGGCCAAATGTGGCGGAAGGTTAGGTGTGGAAGCGACCCGCGGGTCCCCAACGCAGCTACTTGGAGCAAGCCTCGAGGTACTCTCCAATGAACTTCCGGAACTGCTCCGAAACCGCATGGCGCAAGCCCTAGCCCAGGCCTGGCAGACAGATCTCTACAAGGCATCGCGCGCAGCATCTCCTGCCTCCGCCACCACTAGCACGAAACACGGAGAAGGGCCCTCCAGGGGAGGCGGTAAACTGCCCTCAGGGCCGTACAAGCTATCTGCAGCTGCCGTACATTTGCAAGAGCAGTTCGTACAACTGATCTGCCTGGTTCCGGAGCTCCTGGAGCCGTACCAGGCAGAGGACCAGTACGGCGCGACTGTACGGCGTTACGCAATCATCAACGACGGCCCTACAGCCGCTGTGTCTGCCGCGGGGCCAGCACCGGCGGGACGGGCGGCAGCAGAATCCCCATCACCATTGTCAACAACCTCAACGCCGCCGGTGCCGCCTTCAGCCGCATCCCAGCTGCACGGAAAGCCGCTGCATGGTGAATCACCCAAGCCTGGCAGCATCCCTACTGGCGGGCCAGTCCCATCACCCTCGGCAGTGACGATGACTCCAGGTGACAGGGCTGACGTCGCCGTGGCGCCTGCAGCAGCCGCACCGCAGCCGAGGCGTGACGGGCCTCCCATGCCTCAGGACACCCCAGGTGATATAGCTCGCACGCAGGCGGCGTCTCATGAAGCCCGTGCACCCGCATCCGCACCTGTAACTCCAGCACCAACGCCTCCGTCCTCCTCTGCAGCCCAACCAGCTGCACCCTCAGACCTGCAACAGAAGACGACAGCCACGTCAGCAGCGCCACCGCCATCGCCGTCGCCGCCAGCAGCTCCTCCCCCTCCGCCGCCGCCGCAACCCGGGCTCCTGTCGTACAACACAGCCCTCAAAGAACTGCAGTACATTCAGAAGCGCTACAGCCAAGTCTGTTCCGTACGAGTCCACCGCCAAGACGCTGGCGGCGGCGGCGGTGGTGCCGCTGGTGGCGGGGTGTCGCAGCTGCTACAGCCGGGATGTCTCACCACATTCGACTTGGAGCTGCTGCCGACGGATCCGGATTGGGACATGCCCGCCGTACGAGTGGTGGGTCAGCTGCTGCCTGTGAGCGAGGGCGGCGGCGCCGAGTGCCTGTTCCTGCCCTCCCTGGGTGTGCACATGGGCTGCCGGCTGGCTGGCTGGTTGCGGGGCGCCCTGGAGCGCTACATGGAGCAGCAGCTGACGGCGGAGGCGGCGGCGGTGGTAGCAGCGGAGGCGGCGGCGGCAGTTGCCAATGCTACAGCGGCAGCAGCAGCAGCGACAGAGGCGGCGGCAGCGGTTGCGGAGCATGTGGGAGGCGACGTCGCTGGTAGCGTTGGTGGCCACGGAAGGGGCAGAGGAGGTATGCCGGTGCGAGGGCGAGGGGCTGCGGGTGGGCGGACGGCAGTGGGACGTGGCGGAGGCGGTGGGGGCCGCGGCGCCGAGGCAGCGGCGGCGGCGGAGGCTCCCGAGGGCACTGTGCTGCTGCCGCTGGGGTGCCTGCGGAACCTGTTGCGGAACCTGGAGAACTATGCCGGTGAGGGTGGGGGATGGGGGAAGGGTGGGTGAGGTCGGATGGAGGTGGAAAGGGCAGCGTTGGATGTGGGCAGGCAAGGAGGGGGGCCAGTCGGATGCCGGCGCGGATGTAATGACAGGGCTGAAGAGGCTGCTTGTTGGTTAGGTTGGCGCGGCGAGCCCTGGCGCCCAAGCACCCGGACTAGCCGTCCCTCAGCACCTACGGCCCGTACCTGGTCTTGAACACGTCACCTGTTTTTTGTCACCTGTTTTACCTGTTCCTAGTCGGCCGTTGTTTCCGCAAAGCATGTGGGTAACACCCTGGCTGCTGTCCGCTTGCCTTCACATGTTGGCCACTCTGCCTGCCATGCGCTATGCGGTGCAGGCAGCATCGCACGGGCAGCGGACGAGGAGCGGCGGCAGAGGGAGCTGCAGCAGCAACAACAACAGCAGAAACACAGGCGGCAGCAGCAGCAGCAGCGCAGGCAGCGTGCGGTTGTTCGTCGTGACGACGGCGGCGCCATTAGCAGCAGCAGTGGCGGCAGTGGCGGCGCTAACATCAGTGGCGATGATGGTGCCGACGCCGACGCCGGCGCCGGTGGTGGTGGCGGCGGACAGCTGTACGACGATGACGGGTACGGCGACGGCAGCCGCCGTCGGGAGTACGGCACTGCGGCTGCTCCGGCGGGCACTGAGGTGAGAAGCACATTGTCTGCATGATGATGGTATCTGGCTTTATGTCCCACCCCCCGGTCCGCTCACGGCTGTGCCCGCTTTGCCCAACTTGTGCACAAAGAGTGGGTATGGTAGCCACTGCACTGCAACCGGGAACAGCCACACCCCCGTTGAACCGGGCAACCCATGTGACGCAGGCGGGTGCATCATCAGCAGCGGGTAGACATCTGGACGAGGGCAGCAGCGGGGCGGACTACAGCGACAGCGGCAGTTATGACGACGACTACGACGGAGGAGCGAGCGATGACGGGGGCGACGGTGAAGGGGATGAGGATGAGGTGGAGGAGGAGGAGGGACGCGCGGCGGACGAGGTGCGCTTCAGCGGCGCGGCAACGGCCGGAGGGGGCGGCGGAGAGCTACCGGCGGCCTTTGCAGTGGTGCTGGAGGTGAGGGGCGGGGGAAGGGGGTGTGGGGGGTTCTGAGCTCGGAGGAGGTGTGTTAAGAAAACTGGCCGCGAGTAGGAGGTGTGTGTGCATGATACACACATCAGTGTACTGCCTTTCGTCTTCCTTTCGCTCACCCTGCGCTTGGTTCTTGCCTCCTCTTGGTTTTTTCTTGAAGCTGCAGGGAAGCTGCCTTTCTTTTCCCCTTTCTCACGTGTGGTGTTTCCCTGCACCCCTCCCTTTCCGATCGCCTCCTCGCCCCGCCTTCCCCTCCCCCCGCCCCCCCAGGGCCTGCAGCTGGACAACCTTGCGGTGGTGGAGGCGCTGAGAAGCAGCTTCGAGGTGGGGGCGGGGAGAGCCGACAAAGGCAGGGAGGGAGGGATGGGGAGTTACGAACGCGGCGGAAGAGGGCAGGTGGTGCGGTGTATGGGGGTATATGTAGTGGGGGGGAAACCCCTGCTGCTGCACCATCCACCAACCCAATCGGCCCTGTCCGGTACTCCCGCCTTGCTCAGCGGCAACGTATCTTGCCTGCTAGCCTCCCAAGGTCCTATTCTTCTTCCACCCCTGTGCCGCCCCCTGCCAGGTCTCCTGCGCGCGCTGCGACTGCAGGGGCACCCTGGTGGTCTCCTCCGAAGCCGTGGCGGGCAGCAGCAGCAGCAGTGGTGCTGGCGGCTCGCGGCCCAACAGCGCCGCCGGGGTGTGTCCCCGCTGCTCGACGGGCTGGTCGCTGCTGATGCGGCCGCACTACGTGCATGCGGGCGCCAACTGCCTGTGCGTGGTGAAGCCGCAGGTGGGGACGGGAAGGGGGGAAAGCGTGGTCGGGTGGGGCTGGGGGAGGCAGGCTGAGGGTTCGAGCTGAGGGCGTGCATGGTAGCCCGGGCTGCGGGCTGCTTCAACACGTGTAAGCGTCCTTTCTGCTAGATCCCCTCACTCGCAACCCTTTGCCGGCCCTTACCTTGCCAAACCCTTACCCCTCGCTGTCAGCGTTCCCAGCCTGCCCGCCCTCCCGCCCCTTCCGGTAACCCCCTCTCCCCTGCCCCTCTCCCCTCGCTTCCCGCACTCATCCCACACGTACACACTGCCACACGCTTCCGACATTCTGTGCGTTCCCCCTCGCGGCCAGTTTTCTTAGCACCCGCCTCCCCGCTGCCCCCCCGCTGCCCCCCCTCCCGCCTGCAGGGCTGTCGGCCTCTGGACCTGCTCCCCTCGCTGCTAGCCGGGCAGTGTGCCGAGTGCAGCGCGGTGATGAGCCTGCGGGAGGTGCAGGTGGGGGGCGGCAGGGGCGGGCAGTAGGCAAAGGAAGAAGGGAGCATGAAGAGGAGGGTAGGGGCTGCACCCCTTCCCATGGTCTTCCTACGCCCACGTCTAGTGTGTTTTCTCGCCGCTCGATCGTCCATCTTTCCTTTCCTTCCCTGTCGGCAGGTTGGCGTGCCCTTCACGCGCGCCTGCAGCAGCTGCCACAAGGAGCTCCTGCTGCGGGTGGGCGCGGTCTCCTTCGTACCGCGGGGGCCCCCGGCGGCGGCACAGCGGCAGCCCGGGGGGCGCATGCGACAGGGGCAGCAGCGGGGGGCAGCAGGCGGAGGCGGAGGTGGCGGGGGGGTCCTGGTGCAGCCGGGGCAGCCGCTGCCGGCGCTGGGCACGTGTCGGCACTACCGGCACTCCTACCGCTGGCTGCGGTTCCCGTGCTGCGGTGGGGGTCGGGGGCGGGCGGGTGGGGTGGGGGTCAGTGTTTCTCGCGGCTCAGTTTATCTAATCCCATCACACAACGCATAGCCCAGCACCACCGCCACCACCAACCCCACCACACCGGGCTGCAGTGTCTTCCTCGCGGATTCCTACAGCAACACACCACACCACAACACCCCTGCCTGCCTGTCCGGCCTCCCCGCACAGGAATGCGCTTCCCCTGCGACCTGTGCCACGAGGAGGCGGTGGCGGACGGCCACCCCGCCCGCTGGGCCACCCGCATGGTGTGCGGCTTCTGCGCCGCCGAGCAGCCGCTGGCGCTGGCGTGCAGGGGCTGCGGACGGCAGCTGGCGGGGTCCGCAGCCAACCCTAGCGGTGGGTGCGTTGAGCTGGGGGAAGGGGGGGCGACATGTCCCGCTGTCGTGCAAACCTCATGTTGTCGGCTCTGCCGCCGCCGCCATCCAGTCCCGAAGGTCTCCCTTCTTAGCCGTCTTACCGCGCCTACCGCGGGGCCCCTCTGCCCACGCCGCCATGATGCAACCCAGATGACCGCGTGGAGCCCACGGTTGTTTAATTTCTTCCTGTTCACCCGCCGCCCCTGCGCCGCCACCCGGACCGCAGGCCGCCGCACTCGCTTCTGGGAGGGCGGCACCGGCTGCCGCGACCCTCGCCGGCTGAACAAGAACGACCCGCACAAGTGGCGCGGACGCAACAAGACGCAGTCCGCCAAGGCCTCACGCGTGGGGCCTAAGCCCTGGAGTGGCAGGGGCGGCGGAGGAAGTGGCGGGGCTGGGGTAGGAGGAGGATGACGGGATTGCGGTGCGTGAGGAACGAAAGGCGGACAGGTTCCGTTGTAGAGCAGGCAATTATGTATGCTAGGAAGTGATGTGCATGTCAGTTGCCACAATCACCCTGAGTACTCTCGTTCGATGTTGGGCGACAGTTGAACCTGTTGAGGTAAAAATGCGAAGAAACCCATGAGACTGCCCGGGCCTGCTGAGGCCCAACCAACCGCAAGGGTTGGAGCTATGGATGTCGAGGGTCATTCTGCAATTTTGTAGTTTATTGCAACTATGCTGTGGTGTCATGGATCGCTCTGGAAGAGAGGCTGTAGCTCGTCCATGTTGTGACAATGAGCATCAACGGGCGTCGAGCTAACCAGGAGTGCAGCATTGCCAGCTGGGCAGGAAGTGGAATTACGAGCATGGTTTTAATACCGGTGAAGCAAGGAGGGCAGCAGCTGACATCGTGGATCACGTCGATGGCTTGTTGTACGGTCGATGCGGAAGCTACGCGGACGGACACAAGGTGGAAGCATACACATCGCAGCGCATTCCGCATTTCGCATAGGGATTACATAGTCCTTGCAAAAGCTGGGCAGCTGTTACCTTGAATAGCCCCGGGTTGACCACCCTTTCTGTCATAGGGATTACATCCGTTGCAACCTGCGTTTGCTTTGTACATGTACATGCTTGTTGAAAAGAGTGGCTAGTAACTGATCAAGGCAACAGGCTCTGGCGCGATGGCGGGGCGTCGGGGCGACTACGACGCCCTGATAAAGTTGCTTCTTGTAGGCGATAGCGGTATGTTCATATCGCTTGATCTAAATTTAGTATATCCTGTGTTTTTTGCGAAGCGGTCCTGTGCAACACGCAACTCTCTTGCCGTTTGCAGGCGTCGGCAAGTCCTGCTTGCTTTTGCGATTTACAGATGATATGTTTACATCGTCATTCATCACGACAATAGGGTAAGCAGCGCTGCGCAGTTCGTGTCGTGGTCCGTGGTTTGCCCACAACCCTCCTATTTGCCGGAACGCCACAGCATCGACTTCAAGATTAAGAAGGTCGACGTAGAAGGGAAGCTCGTCAAGCTACAGATATGGGACACGGCGGGGCAGGAGCGATTTAGGACTATTACGAGCGGTGAGGGTTTTAGGGTCGGGCGAGACGTTTGCCGGGTTTGGCAGTCAGGAGCCTGGCGCGGTCGGTGTGGTCCGAGCTTGACACCTTGAGGGTGACCTCCCTTCCACTGCGCCAATCCTCGCGCCCGGGCTGCAGCAGACTTGCTACCGTCTTGCTGTAGTCTTGCTCCACGGCACGCCGAGTGGGTACGACAGCCCACCCAGCCATCCACCGCCCCATCCACAGTCCACTCCCACTAACGAGTTCCTACTACCTGCTGCTTCCGGGCAATGCACAGCCCCTCTTCAGTTGTCTCGAACTCAGCCACATGCCTGAAATGGCGTCAACCTGCCAGCACCTCCATTCATGGCTCGCCGCCCTCCTCACCGTCTGCCTCGCTAACTCGTTGCCCTGTGTCCCTCCGCCGCCTCCCCTCCGGCCCCCTCTGCCTCCTCCCTCCCGGCCTCCCCCTTCTGCCCTCTGCTCCTCCTGCTGCCCTCTGGTCCCCCTCCTGCCCCCCCCCCAGCCTACTACCGCGGCGCGCAGGGCATCATCCTGGTGTACGACATCACGGACGAGTCCTCCTTCAACAACGTGCGCAACTGGATGCGCAACATCGAGCAGCACGCCTCCGACAATGTCAACAAGGTGCGGCAGCGGGACAGGAGGGCGGGACAGGAGGGTGTGCGGCATGCGGGCGTGGGTGAGGGTGTGCGGCATGTGAGGGGGGCTTCCATGCTGATGTCTTGGCTGCGAGGCGAGTTACATGCGGGGGCGGCGCTGGTCCGACCCCCAGCAGCCCTGTCCTGATCCTCCCGACACACACAAAGCCAATGCCCACGCGGTAACCGTGTTGTCGTTTCCTTGCGCCACGCACCTGCTCATACCGCTCGTACCTTCCCTCATGCAATTGAGCAAGTGCGGTACCTGCTGCGTGCCGTGTACTCCCTGGTGGCAGATCCTGGTGGGCAACAAGCTGGACTTGGCGGAGGAGAAGCGGGTGGTGTCCACCGCGCGGGGTCAGGAGCTGGCAGACGAGTTTGGCTTCCGGTTCTTCGAAACCAGCGCCAAAGACAACGTACATGTAGAGGAGGTGCGTGTAGGCTGCAAGGTTTGTTACCGTTATGAGCGATAGCTCGCTTTTTATGCGAGAAATCATTGGTCTAGGCTCCCAGGAAAAGCGATATGGTCTCATCCATACCGGTCTCAAGAAGTAGATGCGTCCTACTGACTCATTGCCTCTCCCCTCCCCTCACCACTCCCCCATCCATTTCATCAGGCTTTCTTCGCCATCGCGAAGGATGTGTTGCAGCGGCTGCAGGGCGAGCATGCCAGCCAGCAGCTGCTGCAGCAGCAGCACTCGGCGGCGCAGCAGCCGGTGCGCCTCACGTCCGTCAGCAGCGCGGCGGCGGCGCAAAACGCCAAGTCAGGATGCTGCAGATAGCACTGCAGGTGGCTGCAGATGGTGTACCGGTAATAAGGGATGCAGGGCGCGTGCGCTGTCGGGGAGAGGGACGTAGTGGAGTTGGGGGGCACGAGGGTTGGAGGATGGGTTATGGTAAATAGGATAGGCAAGGAACTGGGATGACCGGCTGGTGTAGCGGCAACGGCTGATACTGGCAGGAGGGCAGGAAAGAGACATGACGGAGGCGTGTGACTCGCAGGGGGCTCGGTCGGGGCCCTGGCTGAGACCAAGGGCAACCAAGGGATGTGAGCATGTGACCAGAGGCTCGTTGGCTCATACCCTGTAGTGGTTCAGGTGGAGGGAGGCTCTGGTCGGAGGGAACGCAATTAGAGCTGGGAATGGCAAAGGAGCAGCACTGCATTGGGCATTAAAATCCGTCCTGGGGTTTACCCCCGCCCCTCTGGAAAGCCCTTTTTTGTCTGATCGGTGACCGTACCATCAAACTAGGAGGGTGTGTGTAGCAAGCACAGTAGCTTGGAAGGAAGGGTGCTGAGGCAGGCGTGCATGCCTGCTCTGGTGTGCGGTCCATGAGCCCCCAGGCTCGTCTGGGCCTCACGAGCCATAGAGCTTGTAACAACTTACTGACTCACAGATAACTCTTTTAATATAAATCCAAATAGTCTTTAGGTACTGAGCTTTGCGGCTAAGTTGTACCGGCCAATGAAGTTGTGCACCTGTAACTACTTAGTCCTTGACCTAGACTTCTATGCGAAAGAGATAGGCTGGGTTGTCCCTCTTAATTAACGACTGGCACCTAAGGCTTTTTCGTCTATTCAAGCAAGCTACAAAGAACGGTCGCACCTGGTCGTGTACGGGATGCATAATCCCGCTGTCAAACTCAAAGCCCTCGCGACTTTGCGGAATCGCCTCTTTCAGCAATTATTGATACGGTGCAGCTCCTTTCCCAACGCTGCACGTTGGTTAGCCAGTACTTGGGTGGAAGCTTCCTACGCTACACTTCACCTGTATTTCCCGAGGTGCTCTGTCAAGCAGATAGTTAGGTCGTTAATAGGAAGGCCATGGCCGACACGGCCATGGCTTCATTGCAGACTGGCGGGGCACCATCGCCATTCTCTGCTGCATTACCGATAGGCGGCCTTGAAGCCCTTAAATATGCAGCCCAAGCGGATGCCTTTCAGGACGACCCTAACTTTTATTCCTGGCTAGAGGACTTTATTGGTGAGTCGTGTTCCTTTGGCAGCGGCTTACACGTCTCTTCACTTGCGGTTGGGCTCCAAGTCCGACTCCAAGCTCGGCTCCTAATCAGTGCGCTCTTTGCCACTGCTTTCACAGGGAAGCAGGACGAAGAGACGGTTATGGTTGATGCGTTTAGTACGCTGAACGACTTCAACATGCAGTTCGACGAGTTTCAGGTTAGGGCCTTGCTGCCGTTTCCTCTCTATTGCTGGCCATGCCTTGGTGATGGAATTCACGGTTACTTAGCCGGACCTGGCGTTTCATGCGTTGCCTTCTCCCGTTCCACGTCGGTTGGCGTGAACGTTAATCTGCCAACAACCAATGCCCTACGTTTTTTGTTTTTACTGTAGCAACAAAAGCTGCAACACCAGCAGCAGCTTCACGGAGAACAACGGCAGGTGGCCAATTCCGCGCATGTGGCTCCTTCGGGTGCTCCGGTGTCGGATATCGCCAGTATTGTAGGAACCCAAGCCGCGTCTGGATCAAATGGTATACATCCAACCGCGGAGGGCTTCAGCTTTAGCGCCCTGGCCGCAAGCTTGCAGCGCCACCCACAGCAGCTCCAGGACTTCTTCCCACACAGAATTTCCTCCTCATGCGCCTCCATGGCGTCACACCCTTCCAGTCATCCCAGCGACAGTAACAGCAACAGCAATAGTCAGAACGTCATTGGCTCGCCGTCATCGGAGTCCGCCGACCTAAGCAGCACGCATCAAGGCGCCAAGATGGCTGCCGACACTCCGGTGCTGTCCTCTCAGCCCCAGGGCCCACAAGCAGCGGCACCGATAGCCAAACAAGCTCGAATGGCAGCTGCTGGTGACGTCAGCGCGGGCGAGCAAATGTCCCTTGGGGCGTCATTAGCCCCTGGCGACAGTGGGCTGTTGGCCGACCTCCACAATTATCTCCGCGGCGGTGCAGCCGACCCGAAGCTGTCCCTGAACGCACCGGCAGCGGCCCCAATGCACAGCCACGGCACGGTATCTTCTTTTGTGGGTCTGCCATTTCCGGGCGCCTCGCGACCTGGCCCGGCTGCCTCCGGTGCTGGCGCGCAAGCTGGCCCCGGCAGCTGCGGCGGTAACGCTCTCAGCAGCGGAGTACCCTCCTTGGATGCTCTCATTGCCCGTGCTGTTTGCGGCAATAGGAGCGGCAGGGACAGCAACATCGACCGGCGTTTAACCGGCTTGGCTAGCATTGGGCTCAGCGGCTGTGGAGGTGGAGGTGGGCGAGCAGCAACCGCAGCCGCTGGTGGCATCGCTGCACATCTGCCCCGCAACACCAACACCAACAACAGCACCTCGCCTATTGGCAGCAGTGGCGACATCAGCGGGTCGTGCGCGGAGGTGAGGGCCTTGAGCAGCGGTGAGCTGGCATCTGGCGGCTCCGGCTGCGTGGAGGGGCTACAGCAGCAGCATGCGCTGTCCAGTGGCGGCGGCGCACTGGCCAAGTTGTCCCACCTCCACCGCCACCACCCGCAGCACCCGCAACACCACGGACGCGGCAACTCCTCCGCCCATGTGGGTCATCAGCACCCCCACCCCTCCCTCCACAACCACCACAACACCATTCCGGTCGCGCACCAAGCACACGTCGGCAAGCTCCCCTCATCCCACTGGGGCGGCGGCCGCGGCGCCGGCGTCAGCGCCGGCAGCGGGCGGCCCACCCGCAGCGCGCGTGCCAAGGCAGTGTTTGCGGCTCTGGAGGCGGAGGTGGCGGGCAAGATGGACGAGCTGGAGGCGCTGCAGCGGGAGCATGCCACCCTGGCCAACCGCGTGGAGATATTGGAGGTGGCGTTGGAGCGGCAGGGTGTGGTGCTGGCGCTTATGGAAGGGAAGAAAAGCAGTGGGGCGGCTGGCGGTGGTGGTGGTGGTGAAGAGGGATGTGATGGGGACGCGCAGGGAGCGGCAGCGGCAGCAGGGAACGGCAACAAGAGGAGCGCTGCGCAGGCGTTTTACACGCCAAAGTTGCTGGCAGCGGCCTACGCGGGTGGGTCAGCAGCAGCGGCAGGGGCGGCTGGGGCGGGGCAGCCCGGGGGTCCGGGTCTGGGTCCGCTGGCGCTGATGGAGGCGATGTCGGCTGCCCCGGGCGCGGTGGACAATGCGGAGCTGGTGGAGTGGGCGCGGGGCTGCACGGTGGAGGCGTACAAGAGCTGGTACAAGGGGTCGCTGCAGGTGGGGGTGGGGTGGGTGGGGGAGGGGCTGAGTCGTGCGGTGTATGGGACCTGCGAGATGGTTTTTGGAGTCGGGTGTGTGCGGGAGTGGAGGGGTAGTTAGTGGGTGGGTGAGAAGCCGCCGGTTGTTGCGGAAAGCCCGAGACAAAACTTCAACCATTGCACGTTTGCACCGTTTGGTGCTATGCACCGTCCGAGCACTTGTGTGCCGCTCGTGTGTCGCCCCCCCCGCCCCGTCAGGCGCTGTCGCTGGCGCTGTTGGCCCTGGAGGATGAACCCAACAACCCCGCTGCGGAAGCCAGGATAGTGCAGGTGCGTGGCTGCATGGCTACGTGCATACAGCGTGGGGCGGCTGTGTCCGGGCGAACCGCTCTGTGCTGTGCTGTGCGTTCTGTGCTGTGTTCCTGGGCTGGCCGGTCGGCGCTCCCACGCAGACCGATCCGCAGTTCCGCACGCGCTGTTCGGCCACATCCTCGCGTACTTCTTCAGCTTCGAGACCAACCAAGCTGGCGAGCTTCCTCCTCGAGTATCCCTTTATACACATTACCCCTCCTCCTCCCCTGCCCCTCCCCTCCAGCTGGTCGCGGAGGGCCACGCGCGCACCAGCCTGGTGTGCCTCTTCCAGCCGCTGGTGCAGCTGCGGCTCAAGGGACTCAACCTGGAGACGGACAGCTACGACGAGCCGTCGGAGCAGCACTGGATCGAGGTCATCAAGTGGGTGATGGGGGGGGTGCGGGTGGGGCGGATAAGGAGAGACGGTCATGCGAAGTGTTCAAACGCTTTATGGTTCTTTCTTGGTCCGGCAGCCTTTTACACCGCTTGCACCGCTTACACTGTGCACGCTGCCCGGCAGTGACCTCACCCCCCCCTCACCCCTCACACCACACTTTGGAATTTCTTTTTTCCCCCTCACCCCTCACCCCCGTCCCCGCCGCTGTGCTCTGTGCCCGCGCCGCTCAGGTTCATGTCGGTTCCCTGGGAGGGCGTTGTGGAGATGGAGACGCTGTTCCACTCGTACAACCTGCTGCACGAGTCCTTCCGGTCGGAGCTGCAGGACACGCAGCGCGACCTGCAGCAGCTGCTGGAGTCGCAGCAGGGCGACCGGCTGGGCAGGCACCGGCACTGCTCGGGGGAGGCGATACACAACGTCATGCAGCAGGTGGGCAGGAGAAGGAGGGTCTGGGAGGGGAGGGGAGACTACCGTGTACCGGTTGCGCCGTGTTGGGGTTGACAGCGGGGGAGAGGTGGTTGGAGGAGGAGGCGGGGTGGGGGCGGGGATGCGAGGACTGGGGCAGCGGGTTGATGAAGCCGTATGTAACAGCAGGGCTGCTAAGGGCGCGTGTTCTGCGTTTGTTGTCCTTGCTCGCTTGGAAGCACACCCGCAGAACGCCGTCTTCAGCTGCTGCACACCTTCCGCCTCCTTTACCCCGCTCATTCCGTTACCCCGCTCCTGCCCCCTGTCCCCCGCTTCCCCGCCCTCCGCGCCCCAGGTATCTCTGCTGAAGCGCGTGCGGCGCATCCTGCAGAAGATCCACCTGCTGTACAGCTGCACCATCGGGGTGGCAGCCATGCGCATTCTCAAGCCCAAGGAGTGAGCGGGGGAGGGGCGGGGGCTGGGGTTGAGTTCAGGGTTTAGGAGGAGAGGGAGGAACGGCGATTGCACGGAAGGGGGCGGAAAGGGTGACTGGGAGCGGGCATGGTGCGCTTGAAGCCAGAAGATCAAGAATGGTACTTCCATTCTAAATGGCCCGAAGCATGGCCCAAGAACCGGTCCGAAAAGCCCCGAGTAAACTGGCACCTGGCTCCATCCCCATCGTTCACCCTTGGGGCCCTCTCTGTTCTCTGGTCAGCCCCTCCTCACACACCTCCTTACTCTCCCTCCCTCGCCCTCGCCCTCCCCATGCCCCCCCCCTGCCGCCAGGTTCGCCAAGTGCTGCATCCAGTCCTACCCCTACTACCCCTGCGGCCCCTCCCTCATGAAGGCATGCGCGCAGTTCCGGGTCATGAAGGCCCTGTACGGCCTGCCGGGCTGCGGCTGCTGACACTAGGGAGGGGCAGGGGGGCGGGGGCCGCAGTCCTTGCGAGGTGCTGCTGCTGCTGCTGATACTGCTGCTGGGACTGAGCTTGCGCATGCCCTGGGAGCCCCCCCAGGAGGCAGGGTGTCTCTGTGCGTCTTACCAACTTTAACTGCGTCTTACCAACTTGAACCGCTTGTTCTGTGAGAGCAGAACCGAACAAGTTTGAATGCATTAACTTCAATATTTCCACGCGTGCAAGGGAATAGCAACAGTGTGCAATGTGTTGTGATGGGTCCGCCGTGGGGATGTGCCCTGCTTGGCAGGCTAGGCGGAGTGCCGGTAATACGGCTCTGTGGGGCAATGTGTTGAGGCACCTCCTCCTCCTGTGATGCATAGTCACGCACAGGGTGACCAGTGAGGTTGGGGCCGGTTGTGGGTGTTGGTGAATGTCGGGTGTGTGTTGTAGCACCTGAGCGGCTTAACGCTCCTGACCGTGGCTATTCAGATGTGTGGCAGGTCAGGACGTCCTAGCTTGCTGATTGGACGCTGCTGGTCCGTGGTGGTGGTGCTTCTCCTGCTGTCGCATGCAGCCTGGGCGCCTGATTGATGCTACTTACTTGGGGTTTTGCTGCTGAGGCTGCGTTGGGTGTGGGGGAGATGGCGGAAGGTGATGGGGCACGAGTTCTGTGTGATACAAGGGCGTCGGCCCTTTGCCTTTGTGTCAACGTGCCTGTCAGGCTTCCCGGCGGTTCCCAACCGGCATGTCATAGGACCGAATTCAACCCAATTCGTGTTGCTTGGTAGGAGAAATACCTGTCTGCATACATCTGTTCGAATCCCGGGCAGTTTCGATCCGGATGGAAGTCGTAGCAGTTCCCATGTGTGGCCGGCTGTGGGGGGTGCAACATACCGGTACATAACACAGCGGAAGGCCCGCTTTCGCATTCGTCCGCCGTTCGGTTGTCACGGTTGATGCACCTTGGTTGATGCACGGTTGAAGTTATCTCGATACATATACTAATCATCACTGTCATTGTTGCAGCTCGTCCGCAAGTCTTGAAGCGGCTTCGCATGGCGGGTCGGCGGCTGCTTTGCGGCTTGGTTTCTAATGTCGTATTCCAGCAACGTCTGAGCATGGTTGGGGGTGACGGCTTTGCATTGTAGTATGTGGTGTGGCATGTTGTCGTACAGTACTTTACTTGCTGGTGCGTTTCCCTGCGCGGTATCTCTGCGAAGCGGTGCTGGGGGTATCCCGGGCTGTCCGCCGGTGTTGTAGCCGACCCTCGTACTTGCCCTAATACTCGTTTTCACGTTCTCCGCTCGGAGGTGTGTTGTTATCGTTCTCATGGTGTAGGGTCCCCGCTGCCCGAATGGCGGCAGATGTGTGGGAGCATTGGGGATTTGACGAACTTCCTAAGGAACATAGGAACATAGCGTCCTGGTGTGTTCTTCAGCCGGCTGCATGCGGGTCATGTCGCCTTCTGTGGTCGGGCCGTCCGTCGTGTACTAAGTAAGGGTACTGGTAGTAATATTATGAAGTGATTACCGGTACTAAAGCATTGCGGCGTTTTGTCCCTTTTCCTTTGTGGGAGAAGAGAAATGCAGGACCCACGTGTTATCCCGTTTGTCACGCGACATGCATGTTGGGGCAATCTGGACCCGTAGCTCTGCAGTGTCGTCACAACTGGGCCGTGTGGTTTTGTAATGATGGCAGCAGATGAGGGAATGCAGGGGGTCATCGTCCTCTCGATGCCGTGTCGCGGCTGGGGCTCCACCCAAAAACCGTTCTGCCGTACATTTCCCGTAATGTTTGCGTGAGAGGGCTTCACTTTGTTGGGCCAGAACTCGATGATGCGAGGGAGGATTGTGTTCGCGAATTCAATTTTACTTGTATTTTAAAACTAGGAACTCCCAGAGCCTCACCACCCCTGATATTCGCAGATTCGTGCCTAGATACCGTACAAACGGCGAACGACATGTGTTACGAATTCCTTGTCCACGTCATGTCAAGGACGCGCGCAACAACAGGCATGCTGCCGGTGCTCCAACGATAGAGGGACTACTAGCCCCCATCACCCGCCATTCCCCCGGCACCTCAACACCCGCACATCGGCATTACACCCTGCTCCACCGCTGCCGCCGGCACCCACCGCTCTCCTGGTGCCCTGGTGCCTCCGCTCGACACACACGCACGCACCGTTGCACGCAGCAGTCAGTCCGACGCCGAAGATAACCTCTCCAGCAGAAGGTACCTCCGCCATCACACGTATCCCCAACAATATCGCAGCAAAGAGGGAGCCCCCTTGCATGCACACCTACATTGCACCCGGCACACACCGTACACTGCTCATCCGTCCTTCCCAGCCCCCTACCGCTCTCTGGCCCCTCCTCCCTCTCCCCTCTCCCCCGCCTCACACTCGCCTCAGCACTCACTGTATCCGTCGGGATATGGGAATCGGACTCCAGTTGCTGCACTTCTCATCTATCATTCACCCCACGCAACCATGCCTCTCACGCGCCCCCATCACTGAAGAACGCCACCCGGCCATCCAGCCCTGCCAGCGCCATCTGCGGGTGCAGCGGGCTCCACGCCACCCCCGTCACCGCGTCCGCCACCACCCCCCGCCCCACCTTGTGCGCCACCACCCCCTGCCGTACGTCGTAGAGGTAGGCCTGCTTGTCCTCGGAGCCCACCCCCAGGTAGCGCAGGCAGGGCGAGAAGGACACGGAGATGGGCAGCTGCGAGTTCTTGTGGCCTACCGGGGGTCGGGGGTTAAAAACACATATAATGAGACACTGACGATGCAACTGGCGAGCTGTATGGGGGTTGGGGGGGCGGTCGGAAGGGGAGGGTGCGGGGCAGGGTTGTGTGACTGCCTCCCTTGGACTGCTGCAGGGGCCCAGATAGGCAGCTACAGGCCGTAGACTCAGCAGCATGCAGTATACGGTATCGTACCAGTACCGGTATCTACCAGCACCTGGACCCCTAACGCTCCCTCGTCAGTGTTCCCGCGGCTCAGTTTATCTAATCCCCCCTCCCTCCCTCCCTCCCTCCTCCAGCCGTCTGCTCCTGCCCGCCTGCCTGCCCGCTCTCACCAGCGAAGGCCCGCACGCAGCGCTGCGGCGCGCGCACGTCCCACAGCTTTACTGTGTTGTCCGGGGCGGCGGTGGCGAACAGCTCGTACGCCTCCCGGGGGTGGCTCACGAACAGAGAGGCCGTGCCGGCCTGGAGGGGGCAAGGGCAGGGGGCAGGAGGGGGCGGAGGAAGGGGGCGGAGGCGGAGGTAGTGAGTTCTTGGTCAAAACCAGAAGCAGGTTGCGGACTAGGACTGCTCCCCAGTAACCATGAGCCGCGGCTACGTGCGCAGCAGGGCAGCGAGGGCTGCCAGCTCCCGTGTTCTCCCCAACCCTGGGGGTAACAATGAACACTCCTGCAGCAGTGTCCAGGACTTCCTCGATTGCCGAGCTGCGTCCCACCCCCCCTCCCCCACCTGCGCCACACACCCCACGGGTCGCGCGTGCGCCTCCGCCACCGCCGCCAGCGGCCGCATCACCGCCAGGTCCACCAGCTCCAGCCCCCGGTTGGAGGCGGAGGCGATGGCGAGCGGGGAGAGGAAGGAGTTGACGACGGAGAAGTCCAGCAGCGACTGGGGTTGGGGGAGGGGAGGGGGGGGAGCGGGGGGGAGCGGGGGGGAGAGGAGAGGAGAGGAGGAGGGAGAGGGGAATGAGGGAGCGGGGCGTGGAAGAACGGTCTTATACACATGAGAATGGGGTGTATGTTTTGCATGGAGGATGGGACGAGGAGGGGCCGAGGATGGGATGTTGCCGGGCAGGCCAGTGCTCGGGTGCCGCGTGCCGCCCCAGCCAGCCAGCCCGTGTGTCTTGCCCCCGCTGCCCCCCGCTGCCCCCCGCCCCCGCCCTCACCTGCGCTGGGGAGGTGTGGCAGGCGAGCAGGCGGTAGGAGTGGCGGGCGCGCAGGCGCTCAATGTCGCTGTCCGGGTCGTCAGCCAGCTTGTACCTGGGGGGTCAGGTGGGGTGAGAGTGGAGTGGAGGATTGAGAAGTGGAGTGAAGGATTGAGACGTGGAGTACTGGAGGGGCACCGAGGTACACGAAGAGGCAGCCGTGCGGTGCATGTGAGTTGTGGTGGGGGTTGAGGGGACCAGAGGGGACAACAAGGGCTTTCTCATCAGCCTGGTAGCCGCCTCGTCAACACGAACAATGTCCTAGCTAGTAAGCTTACTATCACCCCTAAGCCATGTCGTACCCCCGAACAGCAGCCCATACCTGTACAGCAGCAGCTTGTTACCGCACGCCAGCGCTATGAACTGGTCCATGTACACGAACCGAGCCGCGCGGACTTCATGGGGCAGCGGCGGGTTGGCGGAGCGGCCGGCGGAGGCGGGCGAGGGAGGCGCAGGCGGCGGCATGGCGGAGCCAGCGGACGGACCCGTGGGTCGCCAGGGCGGCTGCGTGTTAAGGTGGCTGAACTCTAGCAGTGGCTGCGCACATGCGGCGTCCCATAACCGGGCGGTCCTGGGGTGAGGTGGGAGGTGGGGGGTGGGAGATGGATGAGGAAAGAATGAAGGAGGAGGATGAAGCGTTTGAGCGAAGCGTGTGACGCCCCTGTGTCGCTGTTGCATTGCAACAATCCCCCTTCCGCACCTGTCCGCTGACGCCGTGAGCACCAGCGTGCCCTCCCTGCTCCAGTCCGCCCCGTGCAGCGGCCCGTTGTGCCCCACCAGGTCCGTGCCCTCGCCCGCCCAGCGGGACAGCGGCAGCTTCAGCACACGGGCGGAGCGACCCACGGAGGCGGTCAGCAGCCGGGAGGCGTCGCCTGGGGGCGGGTGGGAGGTGGAGTGGGAAGCGGGGTGGAACGGAGTGGAGAGGAGGTGGGGGAGGGGCCATGAAGGGGAGTGGAGGAGCAGCAGTACGGTCCGACAGGGCAGGTGAGTCAGGCCCCTCAGTTTGGCGTGTTCATCGGTATGCGGTCTGATGGGTCCGACGGTCTGTTGAGTCCAAAGACCACATAACACAACACCACCCACCCATCCAGCAGTGCGCTGCATGCGTGCACCCGCCCTTTACCCCCCACCCCCCGTAATCCTCTCCCCACGCCCTCCCATGCTGCCCCACCCACATCCACACCAGCCCTTGCCCGCGGCATGATACCCACTCGAGAACGCGATCCGCACGATGGCTCCCCCCGGGTGCACCGCCTCCCCGCCGGGCAGCGAGTTGCGCGACTGGTGGGTGGTCAGCGGCCCGCAATCCGCGGGGTACTGCCGCGACTCCAGCAGCTGCCGCCCCACGCTGCTGGCGGCAGCGGAGCGACCCACCTTCACCGGGGGTGGCGGCGCGCGCCCCAGCTGCGTGGTGGGGTGCACGAAACCGTAGCCGCTGGACTTGACCTTGGCATGGAAGGTGACCGGCTGGTTGCGCACCCCGCTGCCGCCGCCACCGGGCCCCTTGGAACTGGGTTTGGAAGGGGAGGAGGCGGGAGGAGCGGGCGGGCGGGAGGAGCGGCCGGAGCCGGGGCTTGTGAAGCGAGCGGCGCCGCCGGGGGTTGCCGTACCGGTACCTCCGCTGCCGCTGCGGCCTGGGGCGGATTTGCTGCTGCCGGCGGAGCTGGATCTGCGGCCGCTGGAGGCGGAGGCGGCGGAGGAGCTGGGAGCCGGGCCAGCTGGGTTGGGAGCTCTGAGCGGGGAGTCAGCGGGGAGGGGTGCAGTCTGGAAGACGGAGAGGGTAATGTCCTCGGCAGGCGCAGCCTCCGCAGCGTTGGAAGAATCGCCGCCGCCTCCGCTGCCGCTCCCAGAATAGCGGTAGGGTGTCCCCGCCGCCGCTGCTGCTGCGGCGGCGGCGGCATCCGAAGCGCCGCTTGAAGGGAGCCGCTGCATGCGGGGCTGTGGCCCCATGCCGCTCCCCGCCCCTGCTGCAGCGGCCCCTAGTTTCGCAGCTTCCGATGCCGGCTCGTACCGCATCACAGCCACCGTCGGCTCCCGAGACGCTGCCGTACAGCAAAGCACGCCCCTAACTCGGCCACTGCCGTACTCTCCCTCCCCCCCTCCCTCCGCGTCCTCCTCCGCCGGCCCAGTCCCCCTCGTCGGGGCGAACGCAACGCAACCGCAAGGCTCCGCGCGCGGCACCCCACGCAGCGCCAGCCGCGGCCGCAGCGTCGGCGGAGGCGGCGGAGGCGCCGCCAGAGCGCCGCCCCCCAGTGCTACAACACCGCTTCCGTCGGGCCTCTGCCTGCCTGACACAACCCCCGCCCCCGCCGCCGCCGCTGCAGCGCCCGCAGGCTCCGGCCGGCCCAGCAGGAACGCCTCAACGACATCGTAGGAGCGGGTATCCAGTACGGACAGCGCTCCCGGCATGGCCACCAGGAGTGAGGGGCAGGCGGGCAGCAGCAGCGGCGGCGGCTGGCCGGGAGGGCCCAGGATGTCGGGCAGAAGCATGTGGGCAGCATGGGCGCCCGGCGGGGGCGAGGGCGGCGGAGGCGGCGCTGCGTAGGCCAGCTGCAGGATGTAGGTGTTGCTGAGTCCCTCGGAGCGGTCGCCGTCCTCGTCGACTTCGTCGCCGTCGCCGCCGCCCAGGTCACTGTAGGAGCCTGAGGGCTGCGGAGGGGTCAGGAGGCGGGTCTAGGGATGGGGAAGCGGGTCTGGGGTAATGGATGGTGTTACCAATACGGGGCAATGTGACGCATGTTTGCCGACACGTGATGGGTGCTTGCCGGCACGCAGCGCTGCTCCTGCCTTCCCTTCGCTGCACCCGGCTCCAAGACCCCACCTGGCGCTGCAGCCCCATCGCCGCCTTCCAAGCGGGCCGGCTGCTGATGACCTTGGGACCCGCGGCCGCCGCTGCCGCCTCCGCCGCCGCAGCAGCAGCAGCCGCGCTCATGGCCCGGTTGACCTGCCGCCCCACATCCACTGTCTGCAGCAGCCTGCAGCGGCAGCGGCGGGGACAGGGGCGAGGGAGGAGGTCAGCAAGGGGGTGACCCGGAAAACACCACAGCACGAGGGCCTTGCCTTGCCTCTAGGAAGAGGAGTGTCGAGGGGATTGCTTGCCGGCCGCATGGCACCTCCACCGCTACCACCCTCCCGGACCGCCACCAGGCAGCGCCAGCGCCGGGCGGGTCCCTACCTTGCCGCGGGCAGGGAGGAGAGGTCGAAGAAGCGCAGGGTGCCGTCCGCCGCCCCCAGCACCAGTCGGGGCGGCTGCGAGGGCTCCAGCGCCAGGCAGGTCAGCGGCGCCGGCCCCAGCACCGCGGACTGCACCACCAGGCTGCCGGCCTGGGGCGGGGGGGCGGCGGGGGGGGGGAGAACACCCAATGTGTGGTGTGATAATACACACCACACATTGGGGCGGGGGGGGGAGAATACCCAATGTCTTGCATGGGAAGGGCAAACAAGACAGCGGTGGGGCGATGGAGGAGGGAGGGAGGAAGGAGGAGGGAAGACAGCGAGGTCTGGTTTAGGGGCCCGTAGGCTGCTGCCGTGTGTTTGGGTCTTCGCAAGGCGGTGCGGCACGGTTCCAAAAAGGGGCTGCTGCAGGAGGGAAAAATTATAGATAAATGCATCAACGGAGTCCCAATCCCGAATCCCGACTCATGCAGTGAGCGCATTCGGAGAGGGAGAGGGTGAATGAGCTGCAGGGCATGCGTGGGGGTGCCTTGAGGGCGATGGGAGGGTTCCATCTGCATGCGGTGTTGGCTGGCTTGCGGAGGCCGCTCCGAGTGGGCCTACCTGCAGATCCCATATCTTGAAGGTTCGGTCCGCCCCGGCGGTGACCAGCAGGTGGGGGCTGGCGGGCGGGGGGCAGAAGGACGCGGCCAACACGTCCGCGGTGTGCCCGTCCAGCCTGGGCAGGGGAGGTGGAGGTAGGGCAGGGGAGGAGAGGCCTGTTTTGAAGCTGTACCAGCCTGGCACTGCGACACCTGCAGAGGCCCCGCTGGGGCCTGGCACTCCTGCCTCCACAGCCCCCCCCCCTCTGCTACCTGTCAGTTGCTTCGTCAGTGTATCATTATCTATTTTTTACCCCCCCCCCCTCTGCTACCTGTACACGTGTCGGAAGGTGTGCACATCGAACACGTGCACGTCCTGCCCCGCGCACACCACCAGCAGCGACAGCCGGCTGCTGTGCCCCAGCGCGAACACGGGGCCCTGCCCCGACATGACCTGGGAGGGGTGGGGGGGGGCGGTAAGGGGCACGGATGCACGCGGCACGGCAGGCATGTTGAGAGGCTAGCAGCTTAGGGTGCATAGCCCGGCGCCAAGGTGTATGGAGATGATGTGTGACTTCGACTCGGCAACGTAACAAGAGAGGCAGCAAAGCGCAGCCGCCGGGGTTGCTGCACGCGGCCCAGTGGTGGCACGAGGTCCTAGGTCCTGCTGGGAGAAGGCAAGCATGCTTTCACCAGCCGGCTCCCCCCAGCTGGCTCTCCCACCGCTTCCCCAGGAGTGCGCTCTCCCACCGCTTCCACCACCCGGCGGTGTACCGCTTTGTACGGCTCCCACGCCGCTGCCTCCTCCCTGCTGCCCTGCCCCAACCCGTGGTTTCCAGCAGACCGGGCTGGTTCCTCTCTTTGACTCGCACCTGGATGGCTGGCGGCGGCGGGTGGCCCCGAGCCACTGCGTCGTACACGCCCGTCAGGTTCCAAGCCACCACCGAGTCGGAGCTGCCGCAGAACAGCAGCGTGGGCGCGGAGGCGGCGGCAGCAGCGGGGCCGCGGCTGGACCCAGGGAAGGGAGAGGGGGAGGGGTCGCTGGTGCCTGCGGCCAGGGTGAGCCAGGGGGAACAGGGTGAGGGTCGAGTACGGCGCGTGCCAGGGTTACACAGGTTAGGAGGTATTTGGAGTGGGCCAGTTGGGAGGTGGCATGGGGCCATGCGCCATCCAGGACTCCATTTGGATCGGCTCTGTACTTGTTCTTAAGCTTCCTTAGCAGCTCGTAGCAAGGCTGGACAGGCTCTCACCCATGTGCCCTGAGCCGATGCAGAGGCTGAGGACGGGGAGCTCCTGCAGCCCCGACTGCAGCCGCACGGGCGCGGTGGACATGGGTCGGAGGCAGCGCACCTCCACTGTGGGGCCGCCGGGCAGTGCGTAGGCAAGGAAGGTACCTGCGGTGGGCGGAGAAGGGACAGGTGGGGGCCTTTGCAGCAGAGAGCGGGTAAGCGGCTGGAGGAGGTACCGGTATGGACAAGTTATGGTTCCGGAGTCTGCGTCGATAATGGATGCGTATACTGAGGGGGTTGGCAAAGCTCTGTTCAGAGCGCCGGGTTTAGAGTCTCGGTATAACGCTGCACCTGCCGGCAGGGCTTACCATCGGTGGCCATGGCATGTGTTGGTCCTCCATCGCCTTGCACGCCATACTCGTTAACAAAACTAAGGTTGCCCATATGTTATATATACAAGTAATTACTGATTTTTTGCGCTCCCCGACGAAGAAGGCTGTAATTTTTTGTGAGTAATGTAGGAATACTCGTCGTCTTGCCTAGGGCCTCTTGCACCATCCAAATGTACTAACATTTATTGAAACATGTGATCTATGGAACAAAGGCGCCTTGTCTGAGGTAAGTCAGGAAGCTGTCGCATAATCCGTACGTGAAGTACTAACTTACCTGCTTGTGGGCTACACCGAGCAAACTGCTTGTTCGGCAACGTGTCAGGTTGCGATTACAAGTAAACAAGCATGGATGCTGCAGTTCGACATCTACGCGACGGTGCATTACCGGACGCGGCGTCATGCGCGACTTGCTGTGTCCTAGACCATCTAGGTGTCCTTGGTGGCGCAATGATGCTTAAGCATGTAAGCAAAAGACGTAACCAACCTCCTTTTCCGCGCGTCGCCTACTTGGATTCCTTCCATCTCAACGCAAATCCTACCTCTTCAGGCCCTACAATCCTTCATCAGTGCCATGCGGCAAGGCCGCAGCCAAGCTATGTGTGTACGGATTGTGGATTTGAACGGCTCCTTGGCGGACGTGGCACAGCTGACGGCGGCTCCCGCGCCCGCCGGCAAGCCAGCAGCCGATGTGGAGGTGGTCGACATGTACTCGGATCCCTGGGGATGGCGTCAGGACATGGAGCAGAGTAGCGCAGAAACAACGTGAGCATGTCTTCTTTGCCTGGCAGTGGTTCGACGGGCTTGTAACCCATCATACACGTCTGCCAAGCATGGGTATTGAATGCTAAAGGTTCGGACGCGTACGGACGCTAAAGCATGCCCCCGTAACGCAATACCATCATGGTCACGCGTCAGGCGAAGGTTTGCTCCTCGCTGGCCCCTGCCCCTCGCTCCCTCCCCGCAGGTCTGCATCCCCCTTAGCTGCATCTCCCACCACCTCCAGCCCTCAACCCGGCCTGGAAGCTCTCAAAGCAGCGCTGCTAAAGCCTCCGCCGGCGTCACTGCTGTCGCAAACACGACAGAATACTGCTCCAGATGCCACCAGCAGCGGCTATAGGGACGCGGACGGCGAGGACGATGTCGGGTGTCGCGGCGCTTCGGCTTCCTCCCTTCCAGGGGGTGTTGGGTCGGCTGCCCCGGGCTGTCGGTCGGTGTGTGTGGTGGTGGGCTGCCTGAGCTCGCTAATGGAGCGGTATGGGGAGTGGCAGGTGCGTGATGGGGTGGGGTGATGCATGGTGTGCCGGGGTGGGGTGGGGTAGGACCGCTAGGATACCGGTATGGTAGGGTGCACGCTAAGATTGCCAACGCATGTAGGGTGGTGGCATGGGGGCCGGCAAGGTGACTTCCACTCCGACATCCTCGCGTCACCCGGACACCGCACCCTGATGCTGTGTGCGGCTGGACCCATGGGTCGCGCGGTAGGGTTACCGCGGCGGTGCAGCTCCTACTTGTGTACTCGCGGCTTGGGGAAGCAGCTCCATGTGTCCCCCTCCCGCTTACCTGCCCTGCCACATGCACCAACCGCCCCTCCTTTCCTCCTCCCCTTCCTTCCCAGTGCCTATCGCTGTTGGAGGCGGTTCAGCGCTCCCCGCTGGTGTCCTGCGTGCTGACGTCACTGCACACGGTACGACAAGCGGTAGCAGCGCATGCACATCAGCACACCTGAGGGAAGAACATCAAGGGGGTTACACGCACACCTGTAGCAGCATGAGGCCACGTGTGCTAGCCAGCCATGGCCACACCGGCTGCCTCAACTCCCGTTCCCGGCTCCCTCGCTCCCCTCCCTGCTGCCCCTCTTCCCCTGCACACTGCCCTCCTCCGCCCCCCCCCCCCAACACAGGACATGCACCCCGAGCGGGTTGTGGCCGGGTTGCGGCGGCAGTGCAGCTGCTGGCTGGAGCCGTCGCCGCTGTCGCCGCTGCAGACGGAGGTGGCGCAGCGCGCCCTGGCGGCCGGCAGCAGCGGAGGAGGGGAGGGCGCATGCGGGGCGCTGGCGGGCCGGTTGGACTGCCGTGTGAAGCGGAGAACAGGTGAGTGGTGCTGCGCAGCTGTCCCCCAGCACGGCACCTCTTTTCAGCGCTACGGAGCCTGCTGTTTGTGCCGCACCCCTCCCGCCCTCATGCCTTCGTCCGTTGTAAGCCTATCTCCTTCCTCCCTCGTGCCTCCCTCCCTCCCTGCCTGCCTCCGCTCCTCCCCAGGTCGCGTCAAGGTGGACTCGGAGCTCTACTCCCTGCTGCTGCCCGTAGGACCCTGGGCACACCCGCAGCCCCCCGCTTGCCGCCCTCCGCCGCCCTGCCGGCTGGCCTTCTCCCCCGCGCCGCCCTTCCTGCTGGACCTGCCGGACCCCAAGGCACTCGTACAGCTGCAGCAGCGCCCGCCGCATCACACCGCTGCGGCTGCTGCAGCGCCCGCAGCAGCAGCAGCAGCGCCGGCGGCAGCGGCCCCAGCGGGAGGGGCGCAGCAGGCGCCGGTGCCCGCTGTTGGGGCTGTTGGGGCGGCAGGGAGAGCGGCGGGCGGCAGTAACGGGGGTGGTGGAGGTGGAGGTCAGGCGGTTGGGTTGCTGGGCGGAGTGGCGAGCGCCGGGGAGCTGGCGCGTGCGGTGGGGAGCGGCATGCGGCTGACGCTGACGGAGGAGGTGGGAGAGGAGGGGGCGGGCGAGGCCGCGGAATGCTGGGAGGGGGTGTGGGGTGTTGCTGTTAGGACGTGCGAACAGGGCTTTCAACGGTTTGGCAAGGTCGATCCATCACCTTCAATGCAGCGCTGTTGAGCCTTGTGGCCGATATCAACGACGCACATGGCGAGCTTAACAGATACCATCTTCCACTGCTGCTGGGCACAAGCTTACACAACGCATTGCACTCCGTACCGCTCGAACTTCCCGTCAGCTCCACCTCCCTCCCTCCCTCCCTACCTACCTACCTCCCCCTCACCCGCCCTCCCTCACCCTGCACAGGAGCGGCGCGCCAAGGAACAGGTGGTGCTGCCCTACCAGCACCAGGGCCGCCAGCGCGGCCCGGCGGCGGAGGCCTACGCGGCGGGCGACCACCGTGCCTACCTACCCCCCGCGGCGGGCGGGGTGGGGCCCGCGGCGGGGGGGCCGGGGCAGCGCGCGCTGGGCCACATCCTGTACGTGCGCGACTCGGGCAGCGAGGCGGACTCGGACCAGGAGCTGGATGAGGACCTGGACATATGAGCGGGAGGGGGGGGGGAAGTGCCATGCGAGGAAGGAGGGGAGGGAGGAGGGTGCGGAGGGAGAGACGAAGCGAGAAAAAGTGACAAGCAGGAGGAGGGGGGGGGAGGCTTGGATAGGGCGGCATGTTGATGGTTGGTTGAAGGGCTTTTGTGTGGTGAGGACTGACGGCAAGGAAGGCCGCGAGGAAGAGGGGAGGAAAGCCGGTCTTATGCTGCAGCTTGTGGCGTCCGAAGGGTCATGCTGCGAGATCGTGGGCAGGTGAGTTACCTTCCCTGCACCTTCTTGGCCAGTATTTCATGGCAGGGGGCCCCAGCGTGTTGCATTGGCAAAAGAGGCTGGCTGCCGTACCTCCGTACAAGTGTTGTACGGCTAAGGAACAGCTCCGGGCTTGTAACACTTGATTGGAAAAATTACAATGGGGCAGCATTTTGCGCCCTACGAGCTGTGGAAAGAGTTAAGCGTGGCACACACCATAGCCACTTTCGACCATAAGGTGCAATCCAAGGGGAAAAAAGAATGTAGACAAACTGGCCGGGCTTGCAATGACCCCTACACGTCTCAACATAACATCTACAACTGCACGTGGGGCGACTATGCCGTACATCACCATGATAAGGTACGGCAGTAGACACGCCTCTTCTCTCCTCTCTCTCTCTGTATATGTCCTGCTAGGTATGTACAACCGCCGCAAATCGTCCTGTTTGCTGGCACCGTTTATGCGTTGGGGTGTTTCAGGCCTCGTAAGCACGTAAGCCGGATACGAATAAGCTCTTGCGCACACAAACGCAAAAAAACACATCCCCAACAGCGCGGTCGTTAGACAATGCGGTACGGCTTCTAACCATGTCAACAACAGCAACAACCCCTACGCCGCCAACCGCCCAGAAAGGACGAACCCGAATGCCGAGCTGCAACTTGTAAACAAACGCAATTAGATTCCCGCGGCCGGCTCTGTCCACACATCTGCTGCATGCTCCCAAGGAGCCACGAAATCCTGCAGGCGTCACCTGCACAAACAAGAGCCAAGCCAAGTCCAAACAAGTTCCCAACGCATGGCGAGGCGTCCCTCCTGTCTGTCTACGGGTAGCATTGTCCCCTGCGCGTCCGACTGCCCTAGGAGGCGTCAACCATCTCTACAGTCGCGGATTTTGCCCCTTTCAACAACTTGGGGCCCCTTTCAACAACCGTCGCAACTGCCTGGAGCGATCGGACAGCATTGAAGTGGCCTTGTCTCATGTGCGGATGCCTGCTGTACTAGAGGGCTGCTCAGTAGTAGAAGGCTGTCTGGGGCGGAGGTCGGATCATCTTACACCTGCGGGTCAGGGAAAGCGCGTCCAACCGGCTATTACAAGACACGCAACAGCGATGCATGCCTTTCTCCTTAGCAGGTAGGCCACATCAAAGAGCTCGTGAGGCAACACAAGCTCCCCACGCACATGCAGCTCACCATTTCGCATGGCACTTCATGGACGCCTCCTCCAGCTCCTCACTCTCACTGCCAGCTGGGGCAAACCTGGGTCGGCGGCCGCCTCCAGACACACGCCGACGCGGCCCCGCGGCTGCAGGCTGCCCCACCACGCCCCTGTGCAGCCAGGCCAAGCCGCGCCGCACCTGCGTGTCCCGCAGCAGCAGCGCCACACAGGCCAGCGAGGGCACCACCTGCAGCAGCAGCCCGGCGAGGCCGCGCCGCCGGTTGCCCGCCGCACCCGTCGCAGCAGGCCGGACGGAGCTCCCGCGGCCAGGCAAAGGTGCGGCCGGCGGGTCCTTTTTTACCAAGTTCGCCGCCGCGGCAGCAGCAGCCGCCGCAGCAGCTGGGGCGCTGGACCGCGGCGACAGCAGCAGCTCTCGAGGGCGGGCGCTGTTGCTGCTGGGGACGCCGGCTTTGCTAGGGGAAAAGCTAGCAGCCGGGGCAGAAGCCGTCGAACCGATATGGCCCGAGGCAGCGGGCGCCCCAAGGACGGCGCCGTCCTGGCTAGCCCCCTGGTGTCCTGCCGCAGGGTCCTGTGACTCGGATGCAGCCTGTTGCTGCGGCTCCGGCTCTGTGGACATGCAGGGCGGCGGCGGCAGCGACACATCCAGCGGGGAACCACCGTCCGCTGCGGCGCTGTCCCCCCGCCCGGGGGCCACCGGAGTCGAGCCAACGCTGGTGGGGCGCACTGGCAGTGCGCCCGAGGTCCTCCCCGGGCTGGGCGAGGAGGCCTTGGTCGCATGGGAGACGCTGGACAGCCCCAGGGCCGTGAATAGGGCCTTGGCAGACGCAACCGTCGGCGCCCAGTCAGCTGCGGCATCCGACGGCGCGGGTGATGGGCTGGACGTAGCCGGATGACCTTCCACCAGGCTGCCTGCGCTGGCAGCGGCGCTTGGCGCATGGACGGAAGGCGCGGTGCTGCTGTGAGGGCGACTGGGAGTGTTAGGACCTGCGCTGGGTAGGCCGCTTCCAGCAGCCCCGTGTCCAGCAAGCCGCTGCGGGCCCAAGCCATCATGCTGTTGTTGCAGTTGTTGATGATGGTGCAGTTGTTGCTGCAGGTGCTGTTGGTGGTGTTGTACGGCCTGGAAGGCCTGCAGCCGCGACAGCACCCCTGCGAGCCGTTGCGTCAACACGGCGAGCTCCTTGTCCTTCTGCAGCACCGCCGTCTGCGCCTGGTCCAACTGCGCGTTCTTCGTAGACAGCTGTGTCACCTGCAGCATGCAACGGCGCGGGACCACACCGCGTCACATGCACTTACCCAACAATGTAACCCCTCTCACCCGCTTAACCCATACTGTCGTACAACACGCATCATAGCATGAATGAAGCTTGTACAACCTGCATGCAACCAGCCCGCCCTCCACCCGAGCTCGCCCACCATGGCCGCCAGCTCGCCCTCCTGAGCCCGCACGCGCGCCCGCAGAGTCCACAACTCCCGCAACGTCTCCGGGTGTACCTCCAGGTACGCGGCCGCGGCGGCGGCGTTGGCACTCGCAGCCAGCAGCCCGGACTCCCCGCTAGAGCTGCCGGGCAGCTCGCCTGCGTCCGGTTCAAGCGCACCAGCTACAGCTGCCGCACGAGAGACCCCGCCAAAGGAGGCCGAGCGGTCGCCTGCCGCGGAGGCGCTCCATTCGGTCGCGTCATCGCCTGGGAGCCCCCAGCGGGAGCCGCCAGGCGTCCCCTCACAGCCTGCGGTTTCGCCGGTGGGGCTCGCTAGGGCTGATCCGTTGCTGGGTCGGAGACGGTAGCTGCCACTAGCGGTCCTAAACATTGGGAAGCGGGCGTCAAGCCCGCTAGCACTGCTGCTACTGCTGCCGCCAGCGTTGCCGTACGAGGCTTCTGCTGCTGTGACGGGTGCCGTGCTGGGGGTGCCCGGAGAGCCGCCTGCGGAGGGGCTGCTGCTGAGCTCCAGCGTGGGGGAACCGGCAGCCACGGCGGCGGCAGCCAACGCGTCGGCAAACGGACCCCTATAGGGTGCCGTGTGGGTGTCACGCTGCGGCCCTTCCGGGCTCGCAGCCTCCATGTCACAACTGGTCCGGCTTGGCAAGCTCTCCACTGATGCGCGCTCCGCAGGAGCCCCTCCGGATGAGAGCGCTGGGAGGAGCTCCGCCACAGAGCCTGGGGACCGGCTCTGACGCTCTACCGCCGCTACCAGCGCTTTAACGGACATGGAAGGAACGAAACGGCGTGCTTGCTGGCTGTTGCCTGCGTTAGCCCAGGATCTTGAGGGTTCTGATGCGGCGGTGTTGCAGCTGCATAGGTCAAGGTCGTCCGTACTGCTGCGGGCGCTGGAAGAGCGGGGCGCCTGCCTGCCTGTCACATCCAGTGGGCAGCTGATTGCCGCAAGCTGGCTGGTGGCCGCGACGTTGGAGGATATATTTCGAAGGGCGCCTTCACGGCGACTTTGAAGCTGGTCTCGTACATTTGCGATTAGGGTGTGAGGTTCGTCAAGGCTCTGCAGCGACGATTGGGGGAGGGGATGGGGCAGCGAGGAGGGGAAGAGGCATGTTTGCAGTGTACATTTGTAAGACGACCGGACACCAACAACAAGATAGCTTTAGCTGGCGAGCGCCATAAAACGTGAACAATAAACTGCGTTCAAATGCCAATCAAGGGTCTCACCTGGGCAACCTCCCGAACACCCTGGACAACGCTCTGCAGGCGCGCGCGTAGTCGCTGCAGTTGCTCGTTGAATGCAGCCGACTCTGCGTTAAAGCCACTACCAGGCTTGCAAGCCGCAGCGCCTGCCAAAGCTCGTGCGGATAACGGTGTTGGGACCGATTCACCACCAGCCGCGTCACCCTACAAACGAAGCCGACATAAGTGCTTCCAAGAAAGAAGAACTTCATTCGAGGCAAGTCTACATGATGACGACATGGGCTACACTTTTTTATCCGACGCCAGCTCTCATGCTTGGGCTCACCTCCTTAATACCCCCTAATTGCTCGGGCCCACTTAGGTCCTTTACAGCTGGAGAGCCACTCGTCAGTGCATCCATTCGTGGTCGTATGTCCGTTTCTTAACCTCATACAATAACCTAACAGTGTATTGAGAGTTTCATCTGGAGTAGTACCGAGTCAGTAATGAATTCATCCTAGTTAGGTAAAGGGTAGCAATGCGTCAGCACGCGATTTAAAAGTTTATCTAGGGAAAATCGACGCACCTTCAGCCGATCTTTGCTTCGCTCTATAGCATAACAGCAAATGTGCAGCGCCTAACATACAGAGTGCGCCCCAAGATGTTCCTGTTTTGGTTCCGGAGAGCTGTACGACGTCAGAATCCAAGGGAGCCGATTGTAAGCTTGGCGATACACAGCCGTTACCAAAGGCAGCTTTGCCTGCTAACAATGCATATTGATCATCGTTAAGCACGACCTCCATAGGCCAACTGCTTGCATTTTGGAGGATGGAACAACAGGGACGCCAACAAGGCAGGTCGAAAGCTCTAGGTTAGCGGCAATGCCTCGTTGAGCGCAACCATAATCTGGAAGCTTGCGAACAGAGACGCGTGGGACAACAATACAGCAGGCCGCGTTCCATTTTGCATCCTGTCGTGCAAAGTGTGCATCACTCCTATAATGCGCGTCAGCGCCCGATCGGGGGCCAACGGAGTATTGTACACGCTATCCAAGTTTTAGGGCCTTACATAACGGTAACTGCCGAGCAGTGACAGCCACCCCTTCTTCAGCGGGAGGTAGGCGCGCAATACCGTACCGAGCACCTCGACAACGTAATACGTGCTTGATTGCCGCCATAATCACTAGGCTCATCTACGCTATTGCGCAGACGAGGTAACCACATGCTACGCCCAGCAAGTTCATACACAAGCCAGCAGTCCTCTCCTTGCCTTGAAAGGGCCACACCCACAACTTCGCTTCGCTCGCATAAAAAAGGGTCAAAGCTTAGCGCAGCATATCCCCTCTGCTCCTACAATCAGGCAGCCAGCCGACGGCTCCACAAAACATGCCGGCTTCAGGCGCGCCCAAGTACATAATAGCGAACTCCCTACAAGCCCCAGCAATATGAATACACCGTGTGAGGCTCTACGACAGTGCGTAATCACGCTTCCATCGCAAAGTGCACAGAGCGAACAAACCCGCCGATAGGACAGCCGTCGTTCTGGCACGGCATACGCATCTTCCACCGGAAACAAACACCGAAGCAACAACACACATCCGGGCAGCACGCCACCTGGCCACTCTCCTCTTCAATCAATCCAGCAGCAGCAGCTCCTCACCCAGCAATGTGAGTGGGGTCGGGGCTGCTCACCCACCCACAAGCCATCGCCACAGCAAAAAGCACAGATCCCCTGCCAAAGGCATCCATCCTCCACATGGATAGCCCGCACTTCCCCAAAGGGGCCGATCCAGGCAGTGCGTGTGCCCTTAGCAGTTGCGCACCGAGTCCACGATGGCGTCCGCCAGGTACTCCACCTTGGCGCTGTTGAGGCCGGCCAGCGAGATGCGGCCGTCGCGGGTCATGTACACGGCGTGCTTGTTGGTCATGTTGTCAACCTGCAGAAGCAGTTCAGTCGTCAGAGCTCAGAAGCGAACGACGGGCAATGGTTAGTGGTCGAAGCGCTTCCCATGTTAGACATTTCCCGTTTCGTTCTCTTTCTCTCTCCTTCTTTTGGGCCCCCGCCGCTCCCGCTCCCCACCTGCGCGGGCGAGAGGCCGGTGAAGGAGAACATGCCGATCTGGCGGGTGATGAAGGACCAGTCCTTCTGCGGGCACTTGGCCTCCAGAGCCGCCTGCAGCTCGCCGCGCACGCGCTCGATGCGGCCAGCCATGCCGCGCATCTCAACCTTCCACTCCTGCGGTGCAGAGGGGTGAGGTGAGGTGTGAGGTGGGGAAGGCAACACCAGGAGGAGAAAGGTAAGCACGCGACTTTCGTTCTACGACACCTCGCTGCACAAGCAAGCCCTGCTGCTCCCATCCCGCATGCTCCCGTCCTTATGCGGGGAGAGTTTGGCTAGACGGCTACACACAAGCACAGGGTGGTACAGGATGGCTCCACATCCTGAGCCCCCAGCCCCCCTTGCGGCCTCACTCACGTCGAACAGCTCCTTGTTGTTGACCACCTCGGCGGCAATCTTGGCGCCGTGGGTGGGCGGGTTGGAGTACAGCGCGCGAGCCAGGCGCTTCAGCTGGCTCAGGCAGCGGGTGGCAGACTGGGGACGGGAGGGGGAGGAGGGCGGGAAAGAAACGGCGGACGGGAGGGCAAGGAGGCAAGGACGAGAAGGTCAATCAGCAAGCCGGGCAGGGGGTCAGCCAAACAAGAAGGCGAGACTTATTGATGTGCACAATAGTCTTGTCTCCTTCAAGTTCATGTACGCGCACGACACTTAAGTGCGCCCCTGCATGCACCGGCCTCCCTCCCCTTCCTTCCCCTCCCTCCCCGCACCTCCTTGTCCTGCACCACCATCACCAGCGCGCCCACACGCTCGCCGTACAGCCCCAGGTTCTTCGAGTAGCTCTGCGACACCAGGATCTCCAGACCGCGCTCCACGAACAGGCGGGGGGCGAACGCGTCCTTGTCCAGGTCGCCGGTGGCGAAGCCCTGATCGGGGCCAGCGCAGAGGGGAGGAGGGAATGGTTCTGCAATGTATGGAGGCGTTCATTGTTACTTTAAAAGGGCAGGCAGCGCGCAAGGACCTTTCGGTAGCCGAAAGGTGCGAGTCGCGGCATGGCAGGCATGCGAGGTGGTCGTTTGTGGCAGGCGAGGCGCCTCCCTACCTGGTAGGCCACATCGAAGAAGGGCAGCAGGTTGCGCTCCTTGCACAGGTCGGCGATGGCGGCCCACTGCTCGGGGGTGGGGTCCACGCCGGTGGGGTTGTGCGCGCAGCCTGGGGGGAGAGTGAGGGCAGGGAGGCAGCAGCGCACATCAGGTATCCCGTTGATCCAGCAGGTGCTTCAGCCAGCACAACACGTCACCAGCTAGCCTGGTGCGAGCCATACCAACCACCAACCACCGTACACGCTTACCGTACCGCAGCCACCGCTGCCATCCACTCCCCTAGGAAGCTAGGTTTCTTCTTCTTCTTCCTTACCAACCCCCCTCGGCCCCCCCTCCCCCCTCCCCCATGCACCCCACCCCCCCTACCGTGCAGCAGCACCACGGAGCCGGGCGGGGCGGCGGTGAGGTCCTCCGTCAGCCCCTTGAAGTCCAGACCCACGGTGGCGGCGTCGAAGTAGCTGCGGGGGGGAGGGGACGGGGGGGGGGAGGGGAGGAGCAGGGGCGGCAGCGGCGAGGGTACAACTGTCAGAAAAGGAAAGCAACACTGCACTGCAACAGCAGGCGACAGCAGCACGTACATTGGGAAAAGCAGGTATAACTCCTCTGCCGCAGAAACGCTTTATGCATTACTCCTCAACCCATCGCATGCAAGGTGTCTGCGCACAGCAGCTGCTTCCTCCCTCCCTCCCTCCCTCCTCCTCCTCTACTGACCGGTAGTGCTTCCACTCCACGCCCTCATCGCCAAAGATGTTGCGGTGGTTGCCCCAGGTGGGGTTGGAGATGTAGACGGTGGCGCCCTTGAGGAAGCGCGCGATGAAGGCGGCGCCCACACGCAGCGAGCCGGTGCCCGACAGAGACTGGATGGCGGCAACACGGCCCTGCAGGGGGGGAGAGGGATGGGTCGGTTGAGGAGGGTGCGGGAGGTTGGTTGAGGAGGGGGATGCGGGGGCGATGTGTAAGGTCGTGAGGCGAGGAGGAGGTTGCATTACGCAGAAGCAGGAACATGCAGTCGTCCCAAGCTCTTGCTCAGCCGAACTTCTCTCTGTCTCCTCTCCATCCCACCCGCATCTCCCCCCCCGCCCCCTCACCTCCTGGATGGCGGGGTGTCCCTGGCCCAGCAGCAGGTCCACAGTGGCGCGGCGGAAGCCCTCCAGGCCCTCGATGGACAGGTACTCCTTGTTCTCGTTGCGGGAGAAGATGTTGCCCTCGGCCTGGCAGCGGCATCACCAGTGGACAGGCGGCAGCAGGAGGAGGGGAGGACGCGCGGAAGCAGGGTGGGTTGCGGGGCGGGGGTGGCAGCAGCAGGAGAGGAAGGTAAGAGGGTGGTAATATAGGAGAGGGGCTAGGAAGAGGGTAGCTGGAGGCAGCGGAACAGCGGGTTGCATGCTGGATGTTTAACCGGCTTGCGAACATGGACAGCCGTTATAAAATTTAAATGCGTGTTAGATGGGACCGAGTGCACCTTGGAGTTTAGGAGCGGGCGACAGGGCTGACACCGTAGCGGAAGCGTTACAGAAGCTTCAAGAGCTAAACTTAAAAACCCTACGTAATTCATGAGAACAATGGATGCTCTATACATTAGGCTTCGTTTCCGATAGCATGAGGCCATACGAATGCTAATACCGCAAGAGCTTTCCGAAACAGCAAACCCCTGGCGCTCGCACCTTCTTGACCACATTCAGCACGACCGGCTTCAGGTCCTCATCACGGTAAGCACCGACGCCCAGGTTCAGCTTGTTGGGGTTCGTGCTAGCACGGAAAGCCTCGGAAACGCCCAGAATCGGGTCAGGGGGTGCCTGAGCGACATCAGCGAAGCGGCTGGCCGCGCGCACGGCCTGGAAGTTCACGCGGCTGCAAACAGGCCGGGCCGAGAACACCTGCGGTAAAAGGCAAAGCCATCATAAAAGACAATCATGCCCCTTACTGCAAGCACGTGCTACCGCGCAAGAATTGCAGATTGATATCGGAAGTCCACCACCTAATCAGACCATCCCGATCCACATCAAACAACATTGAATTACGGTGATGGCCAGGCTTTGGCAGGACCTACATGTCGGGCACCGGCGGCGCGGCTGGAAACGTTTTGCAGCATCTTCGCAATCTGAAGCATACTTTTTGCCGGTGCCTGGGATCACGGTGTCGGGCAATGAAGGAATGTTTGGGCAAATTTAAAATAGGGCCATCAATCATTATGCTTGCATAAGGTCGTACACAGCAGCGGCATGGGGGCGGGTAAACTTGTCGGTTGACGCGTTAGGCCCAATTGATTGCTCACCTCCCTACGTTCTAGGATGGAATTATTGGACATCCTTATGCTTGAACGTCATGAATTTACCAGCTTGGGACGATGTTCTGGCATTTTGTTCTGGAATCACTACCGAGCCAATTGTTGATGAAGCAGTTAACCTCAGAAGAGATGGGCCAGGGACGCTGTATCCTCGCACAAAGAATTCCAAATCAGCTGTCATATTTCCTTCAAACTCCGCAAAACAGTTGTTATATCAACTTTTGAGGGCATCACCAGATACTCTTCAATACAGAAATCCACCCATACTTTGCGCGCCGCGTGGCGCTGTGTTGCCGGATGAACAGCATCATGCGTCTACATCCACCCCTCGCCGCAAACGCGGCGCTGCGCACGACACGGGTCCTTCGGAGTTGCTTTTGCAAGAGCGCATATCAGATCTGCCGGAGATGACAGTCGCCTCTCAGGAAGCAGCCCAAACAGGTGAAGTGGGAGCCAACACGGCTGGGGTGCCTTCCTCAGCACCAACTGCCCAGATCACAGCACCACTTCCTGCAGCAATTCCAGCATCCAGAGGTCCGGATAGGGCCCCAGCGCAGCCTGACACGCAACAGCCGGCGGTGAAGGCGCCAGCGGCAAAGGCTCGGCCCAAGGATGAGTTGCGGCACATGCAGAAGCTGCACCAGCGCGCACGGAAGCGGCAAGGGCAGAAGGAGCAGAGCCAGCAGGCGGCATCCAAGAGACGCAAAGTCGTGGAGGGACAGAAGATTGCCAACGCTGCTGCGGCCTTTGGCGAGGAGGAGGAGGAAAACGAAGAAAAAGCTGTTGCTGGGGAGGCCGCAAATGGAGTAGCCACTGCGATTGGGGCGGAGGCGGCCCTCGGCCAAGGGGATGGGGTGCTGGAGAAGGACAGTGGGATGGACGGGCACGGTATGCATGAAGCTTTCCCTGCCGCTCAGGGCGCAGTGGCAGCAGCGATGGACGCAGCAGCAGCCGACCCCAGCGACCAGGTCGAGGCCCTTTTCGAGGACTCCGACGCTGATGTGGGTCACACCGGCGCCACTGGCGCTGACGGCGGCAAAGAGGCCATCCCCGCTGCAGGGGTGGGCGGCTCCGCAGCCCCAGGTGAAGCCCCTGCTGCTGCGTTCGTCCCACCAGCAGCAGCACCGCGGCCGCATGCGCCCGCTGGAGGTGATGCGGGGGGCGAGGCGGACCGGCCGCTGCAATCGCTCATCAGCGTGCGGCCGCACAGGAGCTTGTCCGCGCTGGCGTCGGTGGGCGTTACGTCACTGGTGCAGCTCGCGGTAAAGCGGCCGGCCGCCACCACCAAGGCTGCTGCTACTGCGGCGGCGGCAGCCGCAGCAACAGCGAAAGCAGCTGAAGAGGAGGCCGAAGCGCTGACATCGCTCAGGATACTGGGTGGTGGTGGTGGTGCTGGTGCTGGGGTGGGGGGTGGCGCTGATGTGGTGGGTGGCCAGCCCGTTGCTCGGGAGGTTGCCGCCAAGTGGGCAGAAGACGTGGCAGCTGCTTGGGACGATGAAAGCGGCGCAGCAGGTGTGGTGGAGCTGGGGGGCAAGGCGGCTGGGGGGGTGACATCAGCGCCTGCTGAGCCTGTACCCGCTGCGGCACGGCGACGCCTAACGATTGCGGAAATCAGGGCTGCGGCGACGGCAGTAGCTGCAGCGCCGAGTGCTGTGCCGGCAGGCGGCACCGCGGAAGCCAGCGCCGCGGGTGCTGGTGCTGGTAGTCGTGCGGGCGCCGCGGAGGACTGGCTGTCATGGGCTGAGGCGGCGGAGGATCAGCAGCAGGTGTCGCCGGCTGAGCAGCACCCGCGAGGAGGTGCACCCGCGCCGGTGGCATCTGCTGCCCAGGACACCAGGACTGCTTCCAACACCCCTGGGACGACTGCACTACCTGCGGCACCCGCACCCGCACCGGACCTCACAACCACTGACGGCGGCCGCATCTATCCGGCTGGGGACACCGCTGGAGAACCGGCACCCGGCAGCGCAATGGAGCAGCAGCATGCGGTCCTTGTGCCTCTTTGCATGGGCTCTGGAGTGGGGCAGCGGGTGCAGGCAGGGGGTGTGCAACCCCGGGGCCAGGACCAGGACCTACCTCCTCCCCAGGCAGCACCCGTGTCGCCCCTCACGGCACTGCCCGGCCTCAACCCTGAGCAGGCCGTGCATGCGCTGACACAGGTGCTGCGCCTCCAGCAGCAGCCCCAGCCCGGGTCGCTGTTGGAGGTACCCGGGGGGAGAGCAGCAGGAGTGGCCGCAGCGGGCGTGTCGGAGGCCCCGCCTGCACCTCAGGGCATGCCGCCGCAGCCCAGGTCGCCGCCGCAGCTTCTGCAGGGGTTGGTGTTGCCTCAGGAGCGAGAGGAGGGACTGCAGCCCCAGGCTGTGCAGCCGGCTCTACCTGCCAACGCGCTGGCTATGCCGGCTGGAAACGTAGTGGCCGCAACTGAAGGCCAGGCTTGGGCAGGTCTGCGAGCAGAGGGAGTCGGGGGTGATGTGGAAGGAGGCGAGGACGCTGGGGACAGCGGGACGGAGGAGGGGCAGGAGGGCGAGCAAAGTGACGATGATGCATGGCTTCATGATTATGGCGGCATGGCTGCTGCGTTCGGTGGTGGCGGTTGGGGTGGGAGAGGAGGAGGCAGTGGCGGAGGAGGGCGTGAGGGTGATGGTGTGCCACCTCAGGCGCGGAGGGGAGGAAGAGCCGCTCGGGGCCAGCGCACGCAGGGGAGACAGCAGCAACCGCAGCAGCAACGGCAGCAACGACTATCGGGCCGTAAGGTAAGCAGTGAAGTTGCCAGGGAACCCACCGTTACCAAGGGGCCGCATGTTTGTTCCCTCGTAAGAGACGCAACCTCCCCTGTCAAACACCCAATCCTGCCTGCAGCGGGCTGCCGCCTCGGATGCTGCCGCACGTGCCTCTCAGCCTGCCGCTGCTGCCGCGGCTGGGGGCGAGGTCGAGGTGGGGTTGTACGCGGACGTGAGGGCATTCCAGCGGCAGCAGCGCAAGGCTCGCGCGCTCAACGGCGGCGCCGGACCCGAGTCCACACGGCCCGTGCCGGAAGTGCGGGAGCCGCCGGCATGCAAGTGAGGCCAGCCTGCTGGGGATCCAGATCTGTATCTTGCGGGGCAGATCAGGGCGGGTGTTGAATATTTAGGGGTTAAGTGTGTCTGCCTTGCTGGGTTGCTTGGGACTTTGAACGCAGGGCCACCTTATCTCCTCTTCCCAGTGCCGCTCCTATCAACGACGCAGCGTGTAGCCTAACCTCGCTGGCGCCTTGGCATTGTGTAGGTTTTGGCGGCTGGGTCGCTGCAACAAGGGCGCCGAGTGTGCCTTCCCTCATGTGGGGCAGCCCGTGACGCGCCTGCTGCCGTGCCGCTTCTGGCGGCTGGGGCGCTGCCAGCGAGGGGACGCCTGCACCTTCAGCCACGACCCGGCGCTGCAGGAGCCCTGCCGCGCAGCAGTTGAAACGGGTAGGGGTTGCACGGCGCGTTGGGCTTGGCAGTCATGCCTGCATTGCCGTTGTAGGGTACCAAGGTTGGGAGCTGAGGCTTAGGCTGGCTTCGTCGATGCAGACATCTTTGCGGTCCTTTGTGGTATGGGCACATAGGGAGCCCACCGCGCCGCCCTGCAGGTGCTACTGCGTCCTCCAGGCCCCCCTGCAACGCCCAGCCTTCCAACCAGCCCCAGCTTACTTCCCGCCTGTTTCCCCCCGTTCTACGCGACCCTCACGCCGCAGGTATCTGTCCCAACGGGCCGCAATGCCCCTTCGCCCACTACCCACCGGCGGACTCGGAGGCGCTGCGGGAGTACTACCAAGACGTCGCCACACGAGCTGCCGGCGCCGGGGCCGCCCGCCCGCTGCCAGCCCCGCAGGTTGCAGAGGCGGAGATGCCCTTCGCCGCCTCCCTGGCGTTCGGAGGCAGCGGCGCGGCCGCAGGTGCCGGAGCGGGAGCTGCATGGACCACTGCGCCGGCTGCGGGCTGGGGGGCAGGGGCTGCGGCTGACACGGGCTTCCTGCGGCCCATGCAGCCCGTGCTGCAGCGCGCCATGAATGATGGGGACGAGGACTTTTGAATGCAGGATGTCTGTGAGATGGGTATGCTACGAGGGGGTGATGTTTGGTACTTTAGCGGCGGCCTGAGCGGCCGCGTGCCTGCGTTCATGTTTGCGATCACGACCACGGTGTCAGGACGGGTGGTCGGTTGCCTTGCTACGGCATCGTCGGCTCTTCTGGTAATCACTTGCCGTGATCAAAGGTGCGGAGGGCCCCGGGAAGGGTGAAACTGACAGTTGGCCCAGGGGAGGGCGAGGCTGCTTGCTCAGGGGCTGCCTCTCAGAGCAATGCCAGGGCAGCGTTACGGCTGCGGCGATCGAGCGACCTGGGTACCAAGGCGCCGCTCCTGCCCGCTGTGCCCACGATAGACTATACAGTGCAATTGTACAACGGGCTCTTTGATACTATAGTACGGCCTGGAAGACGCTCGACGCTGTTGCCGTCGGTATTGCAGCTGCCTCAATAGTCGCCAACTGCCTCTCTCTCCGTCCCGCCCTGCCTCGCGCCCGCTCTGTTCGCAGTTCTGATGATTTCTGCGGCGACGAGGCGATGGTGGTCACTGGGGAGGCGTCGGCACCGTTAGGTCGATGAAGCTAGCGAAGCTGGTGTTTCAAGCTGTTCCGCTCTGAGCTGTTTTGGTTTGACTGAATGGGCCATAACTGCTGCCTATGGCCCATTATCGGCACGTCAAGGCATGGGCGATGTAGCCGTAACTTTAGAATGTCCCTCTCTCCATGTATCGGTAGCTGTTAACCACCCACGCAGCCCCGCTGTCTCGCCCCAAGCGGAATCACACACCCCGACCCAACCCTTTTGCACCCCAAACCCTCCGACGAGGCACCTCTGCGACTGCCAGCGGTCCCAGCTGCCGTACACGGTACATACTCAGCTGCAAACAAACCGCGGCCACTTCATCAAGCCCTGCGGCGAGCCACACTCCCAAACCATGCTCCCTCCCGCTTCCCAACCACCCACGTGAAAACCCACACGCATCCACCCACGCCATGCACCTTTCTTAAACACAAACACAAGAAGCAGCGGTGCGTCGCCACTCGCCACGTCAAGGAAGCGAATGTACGGCTAGGCTTTCCCTCCCGGCCACCACTTGCGTGACTGCTACCGTCAACTACCGTTCTTCCTACGGAAGACACACGATGACAGTGCTGCTGCATCCATGCGGCACTGCTGCCGAGCTGCACCTGCCCCTCTTGCGATACCTACACCTGCAAGACACCAGGCTGGAGCAGCCGCAGCCACACCCAACACTGTTCGCAGGTAGCGCATCCTGATACCAGGGGCACTCCTAAGTCCGGACTCTCCTCCCCAAGTTCCCCAAACCCTCCCCCTCCGCCACCACACCGCCTTACCCGGTGCAGTTCCCCTCAAGCACGCACTTCCTACCCCAAAGCATCCGCCTCCTTCTCCCACATCGCTACCCTCCGGCCCCACTTTCCCCATCCCTGCCCGTCAAGTAGAACAACAGCAGCACGCACTCCCAAAGCTGGAATCCTTCATCACCACCATTACCGGTAGTTATTTCCCTCTCCCTATATCACAACTGCGGAATATGTATCCCTATCAACCCCCTATATCACCCTTTCCTCTCCCTTAACCTTTCCTCCTCTCTACCCCTTCTGCCAGTCTACACTACACCGCCCCTCCCCGCCGGCGCTCCCCGTCGTCCACCGCCGCCGCCAGCTCCTGCGGCAGCAACGCCGCCTGCGCCGCCTGCCTGGCGCGCTTGTTGCGGCGGCACAGGTCCGCGAACTCCTGGCACGCGCCCTCCCAGGCCTCACTCGAGTAGCCGCCACTGCCACCAGCACCTGCAGCAGAGATAGTGAAGGTGGGGGGGGGGAGGGAGGGAGGTATGACGGGGTTGAGGCACACGAGCCGGGGACACTAAGGACGAATGCATGCATGCCGGCCTAAACAGGGTTGCCAGCGCAGAGGGACTAAGGGCTAGTCGTCACTAGGGGCTGCTGCATTGCAACCAGGGAAGGAGAGTCCGCAGGTAGCGTCACTAGCCGCGTCAGGTAGCGTCACTGGAGTGTGCACGCCACCCCAGCCCCATCTCACCCCACCCACCTCCGTCGCCATTACCCATCATGTCCCCGTCTCCGCCGCCGCCGGCGCTGCTGCTGCTGCCCAGGCCCGCTTGCAGCGCCGCCGCAGCTGCCGCCAGGAACATCTGCGCGCGTGCGGGTGGGCATGGTGGGAGTGGAGTCAACAGGGGAGGTAAGGAACCTAAGGATGTGTCGTGGAAGGAGCGTTTCAATGCAAGGCCGATGGAACCAGGACTTGACCAGGACAATACGGATGACAATGCGCATGGGGGTACTGGATACGGCTATATGCATTCACGCGCATGCTTGCCTCCCGGATAAGAGAGCACGAGTGATCCGAGCACGATGCAGCAGCAGCAGCAGCTGCTGCTGCAACCGTATCCGCCAGGCGGCACATTTAGGGCTTAACCTCACTCCTTTCCCGCCCCCTTGCCCACCTGCTTATCACTCGATGTCGCCGTCACCTCCGGCACCGCCTGCAGTGCCGCCGTCAGCCAACCCAGCCCCAGCCCCGAGCCATCCACCACCCCCGGCTGCTGCCCCCCCGCCCCCGCCCCCGCTGCGCCGCTGCCCTGCTGTTGCCCGTACGACACCAGCCCTATCAGCGCCCCCGCCACCGCCGTCACCCGCCCCAGCGGCAACGTGCCCGCAATGCCCGACAGCAGCAGCCGCACGAAGATGGGAGCGCGCGGCAGCAGGTGCGCGCGCAACGCCTCCGCCGCCGCCTGCTGCTGCGGGCATCGGCTGAGGGTGGCGGGCTGCGTGAGGCGGCACAGGAAGCACAGCACGGAGCCGTTGGCCTCGCGGTGCTGCATGACGCAGCCGACCTGAGGGGGGGTGGAGGGAGGTGGAGAGGTGGAGGAGGAGATGGGCGGAAGGTGGGGAGTAATGAAGTCTTGGGGCGTGGCGGCGAGGCGAGGGGGCGCATCTACAGGGATAACGAGCGGCGGCGAGGGCGTGCAGAACAGAACAGCGACATTATCCAATCTCCCCGATCCCCCTCTCTCCCGGCTGCTGCCCCCGCCCCTCAAACCCCTACCATGGCCACATCCAGCAGTGTGCCCAGCGCGCGCGCCTCCCCTGCCGCCCCCGCCCCGGGTGCCGCCCCGGTGGGTGTGAGCAGCAGTCGCGGTGCGTACCCCAGCGCGCGGAGCCCCAGCAGGAAGAGGTCGTCTACCAGGTCGGGGGAGGAGCTGAGGGCGGCCAGGCTGGTCAGGGGCCTGGGGGGGGGGGGGGGGAGGGGGGTTGTTAGGGCATTCAAACCAACAACGTTGAAGGCATGATGACCCCCGCACTGCTCCCCGCAGGTCCCATAGGGTTCCCTCCATCTTTTTCCTGACTCCCTCCTGAAATCACAATTGGTTTTCCCGCCCCGTCTCCTGCCTGCGGCTCTCCCCCGCCTCCCTCCCCCCCCGGCTCCCTCCCTCCCTCCCTCGCCCCCACCTTCCCGCCTCCGTGACCAGGCCGCTGAGTATGAGGCCCAGGGCGGAGTCGTGCGCCGGCTGGTCGCCGAAGAACTTGACCAGCTCCGACACGATGAAGCTGGGGGGGGGAGGGGCAGGGAGGGGTGGAGGGGGAGAGGGGAGGGGGAGGGTCAGAGGAGAGGAGGTTTTGGAGGTAGGAAGTTACATCATGCGGTGGGACGGGAGGGACACAGCACCAGGTGTGTGTTGTCTCCCACCATCACCATCACCATCACCTAGCAACCCCTGAACCGGTGGAGCGCACAACACCCCTCCCGCACCCACCGTCTACCTTCCTCCTTGCCCTCCCCACACCTCCCCTCTCCCCCCTCCCTCGCCCCCTCCCTTCGGTATGAATTCTGATCCCCTCCCCCCCCCCCAGCTCGCTCACAGGAACGCCGAGTGCCGGGTGGTGGTGAAGCGCGCCGGCAGCACCTCCAGCAGGGTGGGCAGCAGCTGCGCCGCCGCCCGCCCCGCGCCCTTGATGCCGTACCGCAGCGTGCGCAGCGTGTGCTCCACTGTCTTGGGGCAGCCGGAGCAGCTGGAAAGCAGCGCATCCAGCACGGGCCAGCTGGACACTGCGGGGGGGGGTGAGTGGGTGGGTGGGGTGGGGAAAGGGGATAGGGAGGAGGTGCAGGGGTGGTAAGAGCGTGGAGGGGCGGTGAGGGAATGAAGGTGCGAAGGCAGCGATCTCCCACAGTACGACAGCGCCTAACGCGCTCTATCTCTCCCTTCGGCTTTGCGCCGTACACAACCTAACCCATTACTCACCAAAGCCCCACCCCCCTCCTTCCCCTCCTCCCCCCTCTACCCTCCTCGCCACCTACTCAGCATGTGTGCCACCACATCCGCATCCGCGGTGCGCCCAAACACCTCCGCCAGCCGGTCCACCAGCGAGTTCAACTGCGGGGCTGCTGCACCCCCCGGCCCCCCCTGCAGTGCCCCCTGCAGCTGCTGCAGCACCGGCAGCAGCAGCGCCTGCCCCGCCTGCTGCCGCTGCTCGGGCGGGGCGGCCTGCGAGACGGCCTGACACACGGCGGCGATGATGGACTCCACGTCCTCCTCCTGGGGGAGGGGGCGGGGGTGGGGGAGGGGGAGGGGGAGGGAGGGGGTTCGTAGGGATGAAGAAGATTCCACATGAAGCTGGATAGCAGTGTAAGCACAGGGGAGGGGGCGGGAGAGTGGGAGGGAGGGAGAGTAGGTAACCTGAGCCACGATGGAGCCTGATCGTGACCCTAGCATACCATAGAATGATGACGTCGCACTTAAGGGAGGAATAAAAGATATGAGAGGTCCCAGCAAAGTCCCCCAGGTACCCGGTTCGTGTACATCTGCAGAAAGGACGTTGCATGTGCGTACATGCCCCCGAAACGACATGCATGCCACACGCATGCAGCGGCGTGCAGCGGCGTGTCAGCAGTGGGGCTTCCTTGGGGGTCCGTCCATGACCGCTGAGCGTGCAGGTGTGTATACCAGTCGTACGGGGCATTCGGAACCCCAGCCACGCATGTCCCCCCCCCCGCGTTGTTTCCTCTTCACCCCCCACCCCGCACGGATATCCGGGGCTGCTTACCAGCAGCAGCGACTGCGGGTTGCTGGCGGCGGGGGCTCCGTTGGCGGCGGGCGGGGCGCGTGCGGCCGCCCCCATGCCCAGCACCTTCTGGTACAGCCCTAGCAGGTCCTGTTGGTGGGGGTGGGGGGGAGAGGAGAGGAGAGGAGAGGAGGGAGGGGGAGGGGGTAGGCAGGGAGAAAGGTTAGGGAGGCGAATGATGGGGCACAGGATGTGGCACAGCGGAGAGGGGAAGGAGGCACAAGCTCCCACGCACACGGCCATATCCCATACGCCCCATCCCAGCACGACGTCGTCCCTGCCCTGCGTCTTCCCCAGCGCTCTCATCCCCCCCTCCTTACCACCACCACCCAGCCTCCCTCCCTCCCTCCCTTCCCCCCGGCCCCCACCTGCAGGCAACCCCCCATGTAGCTCCCGCACTCCTCACACAGGTGCCGTACCGCCGCTGCCGCCGCCGCCTGGCAGTACCCCCCACCCGGCACCTCCAGGCAGCTCACCGCCAGCCCCAGCAGCGCCTGCAGCAGCGGCCGGCAGTAGCCCGCCTGCATGGAGCGCTCCAGCCAGCGCGCGTATCGGGCCACTGTGCTGCACACGGTGGCCTGCAGCTGCGGGGAGGAGCGCGGCAGGGAGGGCAGCGCCTCCAGGAGCTGCTGCAGGGAGGGGTCGCCCAGGGGGGAGGCGTGGCGGGAGATGGACCTGGGCGGGGGGAAAGAGGGGGAGAGGAGGGGAGGGGAAGGGGAGGAGGGGAGGGGGAGTGTGACCGGACCGGGTCGACGGTGGGAGTGGGAGTTGCAGAGGAAGGGGAGTTGCGTGGGAGGCGGACGGGGAGGTAGTGGTGCTAGATAGGGATTGCAGGCCGATGCAGCAGCCAGGCAGCGCTACCGTATTACGCCCTCTGGGTGCATAGCGGCGTTGAAGAGTCCCCTTCGCACTCCTCTAAGCTACTCCTAGACAGCTCCAGTGCCCCCACCTCGTGCGGGTCGTCACCTCGCCGCTCCTTCCCTCGGCTCCTGCCCTCCCTCCCTCCCTCCTGATCCCTCTCCCTCCCTCTTACTTGATACAGAACAACGCCGCCTCCGCCGTCCGCCAGTCATACCCACTGCTGCCGCCCGCCGCTCCGCCTCCTGCTGCCGCCCCTCCCGCCGCCTCCCCTCCCGCCTGCTGATGCTGCTGCTGCAGGTTGCGGCTGAGCGCCGCCAGCGGCTCCACCAGCAGCGCCAGACAGCGCCCGAAGCCCAGTACGGCAGCCGAGTCGTCCAGCGTGTCACCCACCTGGGGGGCCCGGGGGGGAGGGGGAGGGGAAAAATTTATATAAGTGAAACAACGAGTCCCGATCCCATATAGCTGGGTAAACATGAAGGAACAAAATTGCTTGAAGGCGGGGGCTGCATGGCGCTGCAGGATGTGTTCATGTGCACCAGCAACGCAGCTTGGGGCAGCGGTGGTGGCGCGCATTCAGACCCATGGGCCACCATGTGAGGGTGGGACTCCGAGCGGCCGCGGCTGCGGCGTTGGGTATGACTGCAGCAGGCGAGGCAGCCGCGGCAGCGGCAGGCAGGGCAGCAGCAGCCGCGGGTTGTCCCCCGCCGTCCCGCCCTGCCCTGCCACGCTACCCCCTCCGACCCACAAGACGGGCCAACCCGCACCTCGTCCCTAGCCGCGCGGAACTCGTGCTTCTCGTCCTTGGACCAAGTGGGGTAGGACTCGGGCTCCCTTGGGGATGGAGGTGAGAGGAGGGGAGGGGGGCAGAGGGGGAGAGGCGGGCGAAGGGCTCAATACCTTGGGTCAGGTGGGTCAGGTGCCTCAGGTGGGGCACTTGTGGCCCGCAGGTCAGGCTGGCAGAACCCCACCACCACCTGCAGGCGGGCCACCCGGGCCGGGACCCACCCTTGGCCGTACAGCACTGACGCACCACCTCCACCACCACCACCAGCCCACCACCCTTTCACAACATGCAAGCAAGCGGCCCTTGCCCCACCTTCCCCGCCCTCCACCTCCACCTCCACCTCCACCCCCTGCAGCGCCCACCTGACCCTGCCGCGTATCAGCTGCACCAGCCGCTCGAACGCGGGCAGGAAGAACTGCCGCCGCCGCTCCCGCTCCGCCGCCTCCTCCGGCCCCGCTGCGGCTGCAGACCCCGAGGAGAAGCCGCTGCTCAGCAGCTGCCTGGACAACCTGCAGGAGGGGGGAGAAGGATACCCAATGGGTTTAATGACACTGGCAAACAAGATGACAAGCTGAAGGGGGGGGGTTTAAGAGAGGAGAGCGACGGAGGGAGGGGGGAGGGAGGTGGAGAGAACCCCAAGTATGAGGGAATCGGAGAGGGACCTGGATGGGGCCACATGGACATGGACCAGCCCTGCCTCGTGAGGGGCTCCAGCAGGCAACGAAGTGTGTGGGGAGGTGGGAAAGGGCCGTAGCAGCAGTAGCCCCCAGCTCGCAAGCCGCCTGCTCACCCCTGCGCCACCCCCATCCCCCCTACTACGCCCACCTGTGCCAGAAGTTGAAGCTCATGGAGCAGATTCCGAAGTCCGGGTAGGCAGCCACCTCCAGCAGGGCCTCCACGGGGGCGCGGACCTGGCGGGGGAGGGGTGGGGAAGGAGCAAGACAGACCAGAGCACAGGAAACCACAAATGAGGGTTTTGTAAAGCAATGGGGAAGATGGGTCGTGTCCACTGGTCGTTGTGGCCCCATGTCCGCCTCTGGCCCCCCCACCCCGGCCCCCGCCCTCCTCAACCATACCCGGCTTACCTCCGCCACCGCCGTTACGATCAGCGCCAGGTAGGCCTCCCCGACCTGCGCATGTGCATGGAGGGGCAGGGGGCAGGCGGGTGACATGGACAGCATGTACGACACTTGGTTGCATGCCGCCAGCATGTTTGGCTCGGTGTGTTTTGGTTGTCAGCACAGAGGGTTCTCAAAAGCCCACGGTGGGACACCCGCAGGTTGCGGCGGGGGCGCATGACACACCCATGCCCCGCAGCAGCCCCATTCTCCCCACACAGGAGGTGGAGCCCACACACATCTCACACGGCTCGCCTGTCCCCTCCTCCACCCCCACCCCCACCCCCACCCCCACCCCCGCACCTCACAGAACAGTCGCGCCATGCCCTTGGCGCTGTCCTCGTCGTCATCGAACTCGCCCTCGCCGCCGCCACTGTTGCCACCGCGACCTGCGGCCCAACAGGGGGGTCAGGAGTGCAGACTGCTGGACGGCTGCTGAGTCCCGCCCGCCCGCCTGTCTCGAGCGGCCCCCCAGACCCAGATCGGCATGCGTCCCGCAACAACCCCCACCCCCACCCCCTCACCCGTCTCCGCCTCCCGCCTCCTGGCCGCCACCGCGAACCTCCCGCGCAGCCCCATGATGGCGGGCACGATGGCCTGCACCAGCGGCAGCGCGGCGGACGACAGCGCGGGCGGACCCGCGGGTCCGTTGCCACCGCCACCGCCGCCGGTGGGGCTGCCGGCGCTGCTGGGCTCCGCCTGCGCGGGCGAGCTGAAGTCCACCGTGGTCCAGATGACCTCGCAGATCTGCAGGCGGGGGGCGGGGAGGGTGCAGTGGGGGAGGACGCGAGGAGGGTAGAGGGAGCGGGTGATGAAAGGGGGTGTGGGGCAGAGCGCTCTTGAGCAGGGAAGGAGTGTGGAAGAATGGCATGCCGCCATGCATGGCATCCCCCTCCACCACACCACCACACATCTACCTGGTCTAATCGAGCTCTACCTGGTCTAATCGAGCTGCTCTCCCTCGAGCGCCCCTCTCTCTCCCCAACCTCCACACCCGCCCAATACCAACCCCCCTCCACCGCTCCATTCCACGCCCCATGCCGCACCCACCACCCGCCCCTCACCCCCCCCCTACCGCGTCCACGGCTGCATGGAAGGTCTCCCCACTGCCCTGCAGCCCCTCCAGTGCAGAAGCCACCAGCGGGTGCCGAGCCAGCACCGCCGCCGCGTCCTCGCCGCTCACTGCAACCGCGGCGCCGCCCGCTGCCGCCGCCGCCGCGGCAGCGATGGCGGGGAGCGGTGCGCCCTCGTTGAGTTTGAGCCAGGAGCCGAAGGCCTCCAGCACCTGGGTGCGGGTGCGCTCGCCGGGCTGGGAGAGACAGCTGGAGGCAGGGGAGGAGGAGGAGGAGGGGTGAGGGGTGAGGAAGAGGGGGGGGGGCAGGAAAGGGGTGATGGGGCAGCGGGGAAAGGAGGCGGGAGGGCTATGGCTGGCAAGGAGGGAGAGTGTGACAGGTAATGCCAACCGGCGATATGTGTCGACGCCCACAAGCAACGACAGTAGTAGTGGTGGTGGTGGTAGGGCATGTATACAGAACTCCATCGACCCACAAAGCAGGGCTCGCACCCGGCACCTCGCGGCCTCTCTGCCTGCTCGCCACCGCCTTCTCCACCCTGCCCCCCCGCCCCCTGCCTCCCCCCCCACCTGGTCAGGATCTCAAACGCCGCGCTGGTGTTGGCCCTCAGCTCGTTGGTGAAGGCGCGCCGCCGCTCCGGCCGCACCGCTATCTTGTAGCTGTGCACCTCCTGCAGGTGAGAGGTCAGCAGGTCAGCGGGTCAGCAGGTGCGGGTCAGCAGGTGCGGGCCAGCGGGTCAGCAGGGCGGGCAAGAGGCGAGACAGTGACGAGCCTGGATCCTGGTGCCCATGCAAAGATGCATGAGCAAGGATGATGAACTCATTGATGTGGGTTTTGTCGGAAGCTGTGTGGTTGCGTGCGAGGATGCGTTGACAGCTTCCTCCCGCCCTGCGTCAACCCACATCACCAGGGTAGTGGCATGATGGCGGAGACCGACTGCACTCACCGCCCCCGCCCCGCCCCACAACCCACCACCCGCCCATCCTCCACCCTCCTCAGCCCCCTCATGCGGCCACCTGCTCCTTCTCCGTGGGGCACGGAGCTCCAAGGGCCGTGTGGCCTTGCCCCAGCGCTTCTCAAGCTCCCCACCCCGCCCCCACCCCACCTGCGGCAGCACCGTGAGCAGCTCCAGCATGCACGGCAGCGCCAGGTCGGCGGGCAGCTGCGAGAACTTGAGCGCGAACCAGCGCACCACGCCAGCCTCGCCCCACCGCGCAGCAGGCACGTGCACCGCCAGCGCCGCTAGGCCCAGACACAGCTGCGTGCGGACCGGCGGTGCACCCCTGGGGGTGGAGAGGAGGAGGAGGAGGAGGAAAGGGGGAGGAGAGGAGGAGGAAAGGGGCAGGAGCGGGCAGGTGGATGCAGTGAAGCCGGGAGGTCGAGGGAATGGTGCGCTGATGTCTAGAGGCCACCCCCCTAAGGGGCCGTTGCAAGCTGTAGGTTGTTGTAGACCTTGTCGTACACACACTCACTTGCTGAAGCGGATGAGCAGCTGCAGCAGGCTCTCCCGCAGGCTGTCCACCGCGTCCGGGGGCAGCTCCTCGAAATCACGTTGCACCTGGCGGCGTGAGGGTGGGGTGGGGGTGGCGTGGGGGTGGCGTAAGGGGGAGAAGCACAACCATGCAGGGTGGCGTAAGGGTGGAAAAGGGTGGGAAGAGCGGGGCAGGACAGGAGGCGGCGTCCCGGTGGAGAGGCAGGGGCGATGTATGGTAGGTGGATGGAAGAGGGGCTTACGCATGTTTTCATAACGGCAACAACGGGAGTGGTGTTGGGTGGAGAGGGTGCCTTGTTGATGTGGACAAGCGGCCTAGGAGAGCCTTGACACGCTTCACTATCACTAGGGGTGTGCTGACGCTGGTGACAGCTAGACGGGGCTGCCTGGGAAGGTCCGGAAGCAAGGGTACCTTTCAGGTACAGCTGTGATCACCAACTAGACTAGACAGCCAAAGGACTAACGGTGGGGGAAAGAGGCTGCTTTAAAGCCAAAGCAACACCGGTATGGTACCCAGAAATGTAATGACCCACGGCGATCGCAAATGGCTCCGGAAACTAAGGCACACAACTGGAATGATGCATACCTTCGTGCGAAGCGTCTGAGCGCAGAAGTATTGCGCCTCCATGCTGCTGCTGGGGTCGTGAAGAACTCCGTCGGCCACAGACCAGGCTTCTACGCTCTGCTGCCATTGCTCTAGCCACCGATCAGCCTCATCTTTAACCTTAGGGTCTTCGTGGTGGTAAAGCGCGTTCAGCGCAGCTAACAGCTGGCTTGCCGCCATACCGCCAAATCCGCTTCAAGAGGTGGCCCGAAAGAGGGCGACTACAAGCTTTTAACCTAAAGATCAATCAACTGCATTACAGGGCTGCCCAAGGGGTAAGGTGAGAGGGGTTGCAGGGGGCGATCGCTACGCGGCGGCCTCGAACTTCTTGGTTACGTGCACGGCAGCCGTTAAGAATGTAGGTAAGTATGTACTTTATAAGTATATAGCGTGCTCCGGGTCTAAACCACATCAATAGTCACGAGGCCATTAACAGTCGCTTGCAGCCATCGTTCGCATGTTCCCATCGACAAAGCTTATGTCGTTTTATTAGGCTACATTGATTTACACACATATGTTCACAGACATATTACTATCTTGGCAACACACCTGTTTGTTTGCTGCACCATGTCCAACACCACTTGGTTGACACCCTCGAAATGGCAATAATTGTCAAAGACACATACCTTGAACGCCTTTTATAAGGCTACCTTGGCTTACGCCTTACCTTACCGCGGCTCCAACATCTGCCTTACTTGCTGTTTTTCGCTGCCGTTGTCCTAGAGTGTAGTCAGGACCCATATTTTCGTAAAGGGTTAGCAACCTTTCGCCGCCTTGGTGATGGCAGCTGGTGGGGGGGTCCAGTTTCTGCAGTCGAATGTCGAGGATGGCCCCAAGGCGCTCGGCGCCTACAAGGCGCAGAATACGGAGCTTATCCGGAAAATGCTTCGAGAGCAGCAGCGGGAGTGCCAGGCGCTCCACGCAAACCCGCTGTTTAAGGAATTTCGCACACCGGGCAGCGTCCGCCAGAAGAAGTTCGGCAAAGGCTACACAGTAATCGAGGACACGAACGCGCCCCAGCCGTTTGCCGACCCAAAGTCAATCGAATACGAGGGGCAGGCGCGCATGTTTGATCTTATCAAAAACACAGCTATTAAGGAGGAGAAGGTCCGGCAGGGCGTTTGGGCCTCCTTTGGGGCTCCCTATGTGCCACTGGGCGAGCCTAAAGAGGTAAGCTCCCTGCCCCCATCTCGCCCCTTCCGCAGCATTGCAGGTGAATTGGACCGGTGCCTGACTCCTGCCATGCTGTCAGGCCTCCCATGCTCCCCATCCTTTCTGTCTCTGCTCCTCCCAAACCCTCCCGCCAGCCCCGCCCTGTACCGCTGTGCTCAACCCACTCCACCCCCCCACCCCTCACGCAGCTGGAAAAGACCCTGCCGGAGCTCAACCGTGATAAGATGGGCAGCAGAGACGGACAGCGCCAGTAAGCAGGGCAGGAAGCAGCGTTGCGGGAACCGGAGAGGGGGTGTCAGGGGTATCCTCCTTGTTGGTGGGGCACGCACGCAGTGGCATGCGGTGCCTGGGTCCGCCTTGTTGGCTTCCTCCCTCACCCACATCCCCTACCTCCTCCACACACCCGCCCGCCCCACACTCCTCCTCCCTCCCAACCCCTTGCAACATGCCCCTCGCCCTCTTTCCCCCCTCCCGCGGCCCATGCACGCAGCCCCCCTCGCCGTAAGAACTCCAAGCAGTCTGCGCACCACCAGCAGGCCCAGCAGCAGCTGCAGCAACTCCAGCAGCAACAGCAGCAGGCCCACGCATCGCAGCCCTCCTCGCCGCCGCAACGCCGCCGCGGCCTGGGCAGCCGCGGCGACAGCGGCGGCCGGCCCACATCGCCGCCTGGCGGCTCCCAGGGCTACCGCTCGGATTCCGATAGCGCCGCCGGAGCAGCACAAGCGTACGGCGGAAGTGACGCGGACGCCGACGCCAACTGCACCCCGGCGGAGGCCGCTATCCGAGCCGCTACGCGGGAGGCTGAGGACACGGTTAACAAACAGAAGTCGGTTATGCGGTTCACCATCAGCGACCGTACGGAGGCGGCATTCCCCTCCTCCGTGCTTAAGAACGTCAACATGCGGGCAGCCAAGGCGAAGGCCTCGGTGGGGTCGTTCGTGAACCGGCGTGAGGCGGAGGAGGAGGCGGGGGACCCGCAGCGGGCGTATGGGCAGCCGCCGCTGCCGCGCAAGCAGCTGGCGCCCATTCCGGGGCCGGCGGGGAGCAGGCGGGGTGCAGGGGAGGAGGGCGGCGACGCGTCGACGTTTTTCCTGACGCAGGGCTCACAGGCGGCGCAGGATGAGGAACGCAGGTGGGGCAGAGCGGGAGGGGCCACCGCCCGGGCGGGCGGTGCGGCTGGGTGTGTGGGCAAGGGCGGAGTGGGATAGGGGCCTAGGGGGTATGGGCTTGGAAGGTGGTTGACGTGCTGGCTTTGAGTGCAACGCGCCTGGGGGGCGCTGGGGGCTGGCTGCTTGGGTGGACAACCGGCCAACCCATTACGTGATGCCATGGATTCTTTGGGATTACCACGAGCTACTTGGAGATGGAACGAGGTTGCGCGAATGGGTCGGGATATCGACTGCTAGTGGCTAGTGGAGATGCAGCCGAGCGGACCACCCGCCCCGCCCTGCCCCCGCCCCCCCCCCCCCCCCCCCCCCCCAAGAGAGCGGTCTTGCCTTTACATGCCGTTGCCCTGCGTCCCGCGGTCTCCCCTTCTCTTGACTGCCACCCCCCTGGCATGCGCTTCATCCCGGCCCTCAGGCGCATGTCGCTGGACAACACCGGCATCGCCTCCTCCTCGGTGCCGTACGACACCAGCGGGGGCTCCTTCAACACCGGCAGCGCGTTGCTCAGCAACGGCACGGGCGCAGGTGGGGGGGGACGTGGGGAGCCCTGGGACCGTGCTGCTGACGTGTGAATGGGAACGCCGGGGGCGGGGACGGAACGGTACATGCGATTGCCACACGGTTGAGCGAAGCAGAGATATGTGGAGCGTGCCCGAACGTACCCTTTCCCCTCACCATCCCATCCCATCCCATCCCTGTCCCCTTTTATGTTCTTAATCTTCTGAATCTTCTTAATCCCCTCCTTTGCTTTACTTTGCATTTACCTCCCCCCCCCCAGTTGGCGGCGACGGCTCCTTCATGCCGCTGGTGGAGCCCGTGGTGGCTCTTCGCGGCGACGAGAGCAACCCGGTGTACAAGTGGCACAACGACTTCATGTCGGTGCGGCAGGCGGGCCGCGCGCAGCTGCAGGCGGCGCTGTACTCGCGGGCGCAGGGGCGCGCCAACGTGCGCACCGACTCCAGCGCGGCGGCGGGGCTGTCCACCACGTTGTTCGGGGTGCTGAACCTCACGCAGGGACGCATGCCCACGTACGCCTCGGGTGCGTGAGGGTTGGGGGGATGAGAGGTGGGGGTAAGGGGCGGGGGGTGTAAGGGGGGTTAGGAGAGGGGTGGTGGCACGGCGGCGGCTAGGCATGGATGATGGCTTGCAAGCTGTACCACAAGTGAATGCTACGGAAGGAAGGTGTTGCTTCTAGGCTGCCTGCTGGCGAGCTGGCTTGCTGACTTGGCATAAGCACCATGATGACGTCCGTTGTTGCTGTTCTTACCCACCTTCCACGCACGCCCGCACCCCTTCCCTGCCTGCAGGCGGCAAGGTGGTGAGCCCCTACGCGCGGCTGGAGGCCTACCAGGCGGCTCAGGAGGCGGCGCGGCGCAACACCAAGCAGAAGGCGGTGCAGGCGCTGGACCCCGCGGAGATCCGCATCCTGCAGCGCTTCTACGACCAGCTGTGTGCGCTGGTGGAGGTGCAGCGCATGAGCGACCCGCTGTGCCTCATGGTGGTGTCCAAGGTGGGCGGCGCGGGGGTAGGAAGGGGAGGAAACTACCGGTACCCGCAACCGTATGACAGGGTTTTGCTGGTTGAGTCGCGGCGATTACTGTGGATGTCATGCCGACCGCCGTGCGCATGGACACTGTCCGTTTAAGGTCCTCCCTGCCCCCGCGCCCCTGCTCCCCCCTCAGGTCAAGTCGCTGCTGGAGGCGGGGGTGTACCTGCACCGGCCCATGCTGGTGGCGGTGGTGGAGCATGTGGCGGCGTTTGCCAGGGGGGCGGGCATGGTGGGTGCATGGTGGGGGGTGGCGCAGGGTGGTTGCTTGGGCGGGTGGGGATGGGCATTCGCGCATGCTGCATGCGTAGGCGCGTGAAGTCAGGCGGCGTGACGGGTACCTTGTTTCCAAACGCTTACTCATCACTGCACACACAGACACCGGCCCAAAATGCCCGGTCCTCCTCCTACTTCCCCACATGCATGCTGCCTTCACCCTATTGCTTTACCCCCACTCATGGTTTTCACTGAAACTGCTTGGTTTGGCTCTTCGACCCCTGCATGACCCCCTCCCTGCATGACCCCCTGCCTGCACGCAGATGCGCTACAACAAGTACCTGCTGGCAGTGCTCACCTTCGTGGCCAAGTGCGTGGGGCTGGACGTGGGGGACCTGGAGGAGGTGGTGGAGCAGCACGGCGTGTCCATGGTGGTGTACGGCACACCTGCCGTACCCTCCAAGGTCACCTCGGAGATGGTGGCGGCGCTGGGGGATGAGGAGGGGGCGGCAGCGGGCGCGGGGGGCAAAGCAGGGGCGCAGTTGGCGGTGGGGAGGGCGCGCAGCGGACGTGTGGGTACTTCGGTTGCGAGAGCGGCGGTGGCGGCTGGGCAGGCAGCTAGCGGAAGCGCTGGCGGGGTGGAGGGGAAGGCGGAAGAACCGGCGCAGGAGGCGCCGGAGGGGCTCACAGCAGCGGAGAAGGTGGACATGCTTGCGGATGTTGTGGCCAAGTTAAATAGTAGTGAGAGCTGATGCAGGTGGTGTGGAGTGGGGGTGGTTGCAGGGTGCGCTGGGGAGCAGTAGGGCTTGGATTTCGTGGGCGGTGGTGGGACATTTATCATAACGATTTATCATCAACAATTGAGCCGCGTAACTGCATATGTGGACGCGTTATGGGCGCTTGGTCTGCTGAGGGACGCAGTTACAAGGTGTTGAATGAGGAGGTATAGGGGTGGGGGGTGAAGAAGGTTGTAGTAGGCCTTGTATGTACGTATAGTGGCAGAGGTGCACAACACAGGGTTTCATGTGTCCAAACTCGCTTGTACACTAGCTGCCTCGCTCTCTTGGGCCTTGCCTTCCTTCAGCAAGGTCGCAACGGCCATGTTGCCGGGATGTCCTCCGTTTGGACGCTCGAGTACTCACGCCACAGGGTTACCAACTTATCTAGCCGCATATTGCTGGCATGCTAAGTGTAGATGCCAGAAGTATAGAAATATAGAGGAATGCATGTGGGTGTACTATTTGTCTCTCCCCTGACATGTTGTGGCATGTCAACCAGCTGTGTTCCGCCTAAGCACAATGTGGGTGTAGTTCAAAAGCCCGGTGCACTAGCCGTAATTCGTGAACACCTTCCGGTGGAATTGGAACCATGTGCGTATGGTGCATGAAGACCTGGTACGGACACGAGATAGTCAAAGTCAACCATGTTAGCCTTGCAGCCTCAACCTGACACAACTTATATAGATATCCGTTTTCATGTATCTACCGGAGGGCTGGTATTCGGGATTTGACGACAAAACTATTCTTGCCGACATCAGACCGGCGCGCAGCAGTAACGCGGGCTTGCGGTCCTCCTTTGCCATGACATCCTTTGGGAACGTGGGAATGGCTTCAACACTACCAACAGAGGTGTGTCGTTATCTACTCGAAACTTCCGTGTGCCATTGGTCCCAGCTGGCTGCATCACCTACATAAAACCATTCCTGCCGACTTCAATGGGCCACAGGTCGCCAACATATTACCTGCGGACCCATTCGCTCAGTTAGAGCTCGCTTCAAAAATAGCTCAGCATGCCCTTGCATCTAAGGCAGCCCAGCTTGAGGCGGACGGGCAGCAGCTTCGGGAAGCACTTGTGCAGAAGCAGAGCCAGGTTAAGATGCTGGAGCGAAGGGTCTCGACCCTGGAGCTGGAACTGCAGGATATGACGTCGAAGGTGAGGGAGGGTAGGGTTCTGCTGGGTGCCCCCCATAGGTGCCGTTGTTTTGCACGCGACGGCGTCTGCATGGGATGACAACTAGTCCCATTCCCTTCTCTTCATGCTTAGAGCAAGCAAGCCATGGAGGAAGCTCACCGGCTGCAAAGCGAAAAGAACCTCTTGGCGGATACCGTAAAGCGGCTGCACAAGGAGGTTGCGCGGTTGGAGGCGTTCAAGAAGAACCTGCTCGAACACCTGCACAACGACGACGAGGTAACCTGGGAGATGAGGGGAACGTTTGGGAGGGAGTAACAGTGGTGGCAGCATGTGGGTCGAAGGCGGTATGACCCAAGGGCCGCGGGTTAAGAGGGGCTCCCAATCCTGGCTGTAGCTGCACTCAAATTGGATACTGCTATACGTACACCGAGCATGGTTGGATGGCCGTAATTGAAGGGACAGTCGGTGTCAGCCACCTAACACCACATATGCACTTGTGTGTGTCCCTCGTGCTGCAGCCGGGGCTGGAGCCCAGCGTCGCGGCTGCGGATGTGGCCGGCGAGCGGCTGGTTTCGGAGGTGCTCAGCAGCATCAGCAAGCCCCCAACGGCGCCAACTGCCACGTCGTACAATGCTCGTAAGTACCCATATACAAGATTGCTAGCCTCTGCCCTCCTGTGAAGTGGCTAGCCGATGCCAGGATGCAGACGACTAGTGCAAAACCTCTTAACATTGCTAGCCAGGAAACCCGAAGAAGTAAGCTACTCGCCTTTGTTCGTCCTTGTTACTTTGCAGGCATGCAGCAGGCGGCAACACCGGCATTCGCCAGCACTTCCGGCCGGCCACTCTACACGGCTTCAACGCCCCAGGCTGCGCCCGTTCCAAACCCCCAGCCGTTCGTCACGGCCGCCCCCACGCCGCAGCCGCAGTACCCGTCCAACGGTGGTGGTTCGCCGCCACGGGTTGACGGAAGGGAATTCTTCCGGCAAGCCAGGTGAGGCTCTATCCCCCGTCAAGCTACACTTCAAAAAATACCAATATAGCACAAGCCCTAACGTCCGCCCCTCTGTGCCGTCACACTTGCAGGGCCCAGCTGTCGTACGAGCAGTTCAGCCAGGTAAGCGCACAACTAGCTAAAGCGCTTGCCCTTGCAATTAGAGCTGGCGGCTTGACCGCGCCCATCGGCCACACACACCAAGCGTTTGCCCAGGCGTGAGGCCCCAAAATTCGCTGTGCCTTTCCATCACGCAGTCTCTTATCACTCTTTACCAACCCATTACGCACGATGCAGTTCCTCCACAACATCAAAGAGCTAAACGCCGGACGCCAGAGCCGCGAGGAGACCCTCCGGCGCTCCAGAGACATCTTTGGGCCAATGCACCAGGACATGTACGGTGAGTCAGGACAGTAAGGCCCCAACATGCCCACTCGCTAATGCTCTTCAACCTACTGAGGCTTCATTGCCCCCGTTGCCGTGCGCAGCCATGTTTGAGGCGCTCCTGAGCAGGCACAGCGGGACTATGCTTTGAAGGGAGTAGGCCCAGCGGCAGAGCGGTCGTCCAAGCCGTTCCTCCGCCGGCCCCCGCGCTGGAGTATGATGGTTAGTCGGTGGCGCTGCGGAAAGCGTCGTGGTGTGCCTACTTGTACTTGTTCGCTCGTTGGTAGTCAACAATGCGGCGAATCAACTCGTCCTTGGTGCCGGAAACAGCCAATCCACGGGCTTTGAGTAGCTCCTTGAGCTGTGGGACGGTCTTGGCCTTAAGCTCGTCCGCGGTAAATGTCGATGGACCCGAGGGCTTGGGTGCCGAGGCGCCTGGTGCAGCAGTCGCAGTCGCGCCCTTCTGTTGCTTTTTAAGTGGTCGTTCGTCTGTGACCTCTGCTGAGGAGACGTCGAGAGGGCGCTTAGCGTGGGATGGCTCCTTCGCCTCCCCGCCTTTTTTCAACACTGCGCTTGTGGCATCGCGCTTTTTGACAATTCGTAGCAGTGCCGTCGTGCTCTGATCGGTACAAATAATCTGCCCTTGTGGTGGCTCTGTATCATGGGTGCAAACATAGTGAAGCGCATGCGCTTGTATAGTAACAGACTGAAGGTCTTTACGCGTGGGTAGGTCCTTAAGGTCTGCCAGCATGGTACCAAGTGCTAAGTGAAGCAACGTGTAACAGGGGTGCTTGACTAAAGATACTACCGGTATGATAAAGCGTGTTTCCTAGTTCTAAGTTCTTGTCCAGGTACAGCAATTTGCTAACTGATGAATCGTACGTGTATCTCTGCTAGCTTATGAATGCTTCGTACGTACAGGTATATGGAGAAACTGACGGACCTGAGTCCATAGACAACTGCAAAAGTTACAGCAAGGTTTGCAGCTGCGTTGGCACCGTTTGATAGAAAATTTCCGGGCGTGCGCGGTAGGTCAACGGTGCATACTCCATGCACGCCAGTGGTATCGCGTTACCGTTTACCACGAACAGCTTAGCTGTCACGTCATGTCAGCCGCGCCAGCATCGACAGCTGTTGCGGACGGGCAAACCGCAGCAGTCCTGCGGAGTCCCCTAGTCCTGAAGGTCACCTACTCATCCACCTGTCATCCGGCCCCAAACCCAAATATGCATAGTCTAGCCCATCCGTGGAACACCCACAGACCCCAGCACAGTGAGCGGCGCTGCGCCACAACCGCCACCACGCTTCAGCTGCTACACATTTTCCGCCTGCCCAAAGACTTGCAACATCTCTGCTTGCCGGTCGTGCAACTGTGCAACACCACGGCGATGAAAGCTCCAGTGAAGCCTCCATTTAAGCGGCCTTGTCGTTGATGACCTGCACACACAAGGGCGTTCTTGTAAGCATGACAGTAGGACAAGCACTGGAGGGTTTTATGCGGCCCCGGGTGCACGTGTGTGTGGTTCATATGGTTATGGGAACTACGTACAAGTATGCCGATTATATGTCGTACTTTCCCTTTTAGATCCCAAACCTTATAAACAGCCCAACTTCAGTCCCGAGTGCTTTCGATCCAGCTACCAAACCACGGCTACCAAACCGCAACCCTTACCTTGACGGAGTTGATCATCTCGTCACCCATGGCCTGGAGGAAAAAGACAGGGGAGGAGGCGGATGCAGGTCATCACAATATGCTCACTAAGGCGTCCATGCAGACGGCATATGGGCCATAAACCAACAGAATGCGGCGGGGCAACGACGCACTGTAGCAAAACACACGGTGGGTGGGTATGGGGCAACCACCCGCGCCCAACAGAAGCTACCGCGCCCCCCAGCTGAATTGCGGGCTTCCAAATACAAACCCATAAAACCCCCCTCACCTTCACGACGGTCACGGCCATCTCCTTCTGGTCAGACCAGTGCTGCTGGATGAGCTCAGCCAGCTTGTCAGCCTCATCCGTGCCCTTGGGCAGGAACAGGTCGTCGCGGGTGTTGCCGCCCTCATCCATGAGCGAGACCTACGAGTTTTGAAGGGGTAATTAGTCGTCTTAGCACAAGCCAAAAATAATAAGCTCGATATAATAAGCTCGAACAGTTATAGGTATGGGCCCAGAGGAAGCGCTCCGGAAGCCAAATGCATGCAATTAGTAGCATAGAGAACCCGGCAATCCAGACTTTATACCAACTTTTAACTTACAATGCCCTCATCGGTGATGTCAATGACAGTGTACTCCTTCCTGGAGATGTTGGGCACCTGCAGGATTTCACACATTTCTTAGAGTGAAGTACAGAACAAGCAGACAGGGGCAGCGCACAAGAGTTCGGACAAGAACAACCCAGGATCTGCGCCGCCTGCCCGCTTACATCGACGTTGTGCGACGAGGGAGTCATCTCCTCATACTTCTTGCCAGTGAAGATATCAATAGCGACGAAGTTGCACTTAGCGTGGCCGTGCTTGCCAGTCTTGGAGGTCGACACGTCCACAACCTGCCAGCGCGCGCAACTTTCAGCTACCAGGATGCTTTCTGCTGTAGCCAGCGCATACTGCCTCTAAGCTGCTTATAATACCTTGCATGGGCGGCCAGAGATGACCAGGTAGCCGTTCTTGCGGACAGTGCCGGCCTGCTGAGGGTAGGTGAGCGAGGCGCCGGCGTCGGCGCTCTCGAAGGTCTCAACCTCGTGGTCAGACATTTTGACACGTAAAAACGACTACAAAGGAAGGGGCAGGGGTTGGCGCAGCTGAAAGGGGCTGAAACGGGGTTGCCTGCGCCAGAATAGAGAAGGACAACGTCGTACACGGGGGCCTTGCGGTTCCTTCGTGCAACGCTCTTTCGCTAAGACCGTTACAGATATACGCTTGAAACTGTTAGGGGTTCCTGTTCTGTGCTCCTAGCGTAATTTTTGTGTGACCAACAAGAGTAGCCTCGGCTAACCGTTGTGCGGTTCCCCAATTTTCTAGCAGTTTTCGCAATGACTACGCAAATGGTATCCGCTGCCGCGAGGATACGACCGCACCTGTCTTTGGCCCGGATAGCCTTCTCTTCCCCTGGGTCATTACCACTTTATGTCAGAGAATTGGGCACACCAAGCACTGCTGTTTACAGTTGTAATTGTCCATCATTGCGCTTTTACCAAAATAATTCGTCAGCTGTTCCCGGTGGAGACTGGATTCACTTGAATGGGATGCGTTTCCATGGTCGACATGGTGTGCTCACAGAGGTGCGTTGTCGTAAGCCACTGCGCAGCGGTGCCAGCTTCGGTGCTCTGCCTGCGCAAAGTTTTGAAGCCCGCGTCCAATCCACAGAGTTGCTCCCTTGCTCCTTTGGCCCCGTGTTGGCCCCGGATTCGCCCCACGGGTCAGCATAAGCAACCTTTGGCACGCCAACCTTCACAACGCCAGACGGTCGGCGTTTGGGTGAAAGCATACCGACCTGGTGCCCCCTGATACGCAGGAGACGCGGTTGGGCCAAACATTTGTTGTGGACGTACGGCTGCAAGTGGACACCGAAAGGGCTGGTGTCAGCGATGAGCTAGAAGACACCGTCAACTATGCGGCCGTATACGGGTATGATGCCTGTATATGTTGACTGGTTCGTGCTGTTGTGTGCTAGGGCCTGTCAGGTTGCGTGCTGGCATGCATCCTGACCGCGAAGGTCACTTTCATTAGGACGCGCAATCTCGTTAGGACTTGGAACGCGCGGGTTGGCAAGCCAGGGTGGGTACTGTACGAAGCTGTAGGGAGCACTTGACCGGCAGGCTGCCCAGTAGAACTTTGGATGCGGCAGCACGTCATAGGAACCCTCTTAGGAACCTTAACCGTGTTGGTGTCATCTCTTTGGGAAGCGCCGCACCATTGAGCTGAGGAGGCATGCATTGACAGTACACGGAGTTCGCGCACTGCCCAGTGATGCTACCCCATTGCCCGCGGTAACCGTGATGTCGCACCTGCTCTTCGCACTGCGCACTGACCCGACCCGCCTGTCCCCTGCCAGTTTGCCCTCTTCATTCCCCTATCCTTGCACCCCGGCACCACCCTCCCCTCACACCATGCACGCAACTCAGTGCCATCCTGAATATACCTTTTGAGAGCCCGTGCTGCGTATGTGTGGCACCTCCTCGCCCCCCTCCCTCCGCACCCACAGCAGCATTAGGGGCGTGGTGGAGGGCCCTCCCTGCAAGCTGCTGGAGGCGGTGGCGCACCGGGCGTGCAACCTGGTGCTGGCGGACCATGCGGCGGTGCGCGAGATGGTGCTGAGCATCCGCAAGCTGAGCATACCGGGCGTACCGAGCCTGGTGGACAGCGTGGGTAGGTGGATGGGTGGGTAAGGAGGAAGGAGACCAACTAAAATCGTCTAACATGCAAGCTCCGCCCTGGGGTGTATAGGTGGGTTGTGCGTGGGTGGGTGGGGCTGCTTCCTTTTAGAGGAGAAGAGGGCATCCGGTTGCATGTGGTATGGCTGCCTCCCCTTGTTCCTGAAGGGCAGTTCTCTTCATCCTGTCGTCCTTGCCAGCTCTTGCTGTAAGCTCTACTGGAGGCCTCGTGACAAGCTGGTGGTAGGGTGAGCATGGGATGTTGCTTGCGCCTGCGCCTGCGCCTGATGGGCCAAGCTCTGGTTGCGGGGCTCAGGCTGGTGTGATGTCGTGTGTTGCAGGAGTGGAGGTACGGCGCCGCCGGGCGTAGTGACATGCGCCGACTCAATTGAGGCTGCCGCTGCTGCTGTCGACGTCCCGAGGAGCACCACTAGATCCCGAGGTCAGCGAAACAGCTGCGGTCGGGGAATGGGCTGCTGCTCGACTACTTGCCTGGTTTGGGAGCAAATGGCAGTGTGTACGGGGTGCTTTGAGGGGCGAAGAGAATGACATGGGTTTGAGGGTAGCGTGCCGGGATACAGCAGGTCCGGCGTGCTTTCCAAGGCATCCGCTTGTCGAGTCGCCTGCGGTGAGACTTGTACAGGTACAGGAGGTCAAGCCGTGATGTGATAGACTAATTTGGGTTGCGGGCCTGGGCAGCGCCCAGTGCAACTTTATGTGGGAGCAATAGCCGCGACAGGCCAGAGGTGCGCGGGAGTTGATGTAACCGCCACACGGACGCGCACGTGTCCCTTGCTAGCTGTGGTGGTTACCGGTACGTACGCGGGTGGGGTACACCCCATTGCATTGGGGGCGTGGAGCTTTGTGGTACTCCAGCGCAAAGGCTGCTATTGGGGCTCCCGGGGCTGCGGCGGCATACAACGGGGTTCAAGATGGGCACTTGCCGTCTACACTTGCCGTATGCGTATGTTGGTTCACGTGCTTGGTAGGGTCATATGTACCCGGAATGCGCGGACACCGAGCGCCTCGCAGGAGGTACGAATAGGCACAGCATGTATTGTGCTAGAGTCTGGGAAGGTAGTTGCGAAAGGTCTCCGGCAACTCGACAGGTTACCGATGGAAACGTAACTCGCATGGTAACCAGGGAATCGCTGTGTAGTTTACTTCAAGAATTGGACACATCTTGCCAGGTCTACAGAACAAGCAGGATAAAGCATGAGATCATTCCCAGGTAAGGGATAAACGCCATGTGTCCTCCATCTGCTATTGGAGTACTGTATGCCTTCAGGAATTTCATAGAGCAGTACTGCACACGGCTTTTTGCCTTTTTCACATGGGATGATGGGAACTACCGTATTGTACAGCGCACGTGCTACCATTGGGACAGCGACCACGTAAGCATCTAGGATACGCTCCCTCTTAGCACATGTTTTCCTAGCTAGCATTGATTGACCTATGACGGATAGCAGAGCACTACCTTTCAGCAGACTGTTGGCAAATGTATCTCTTTGATGAAAGGTGACCAAAGGAATTCATCAATGAACCCTTTCTAGGCTACGCAGATGGGACGATATTGGGCACCCCGTGGGCTATGCCGAAAACTGCCTCGGCTCATAGGGCTGACGGTCCTTCTGTCGCTTGCTTTTGCACTTTTAGCCCAGCCTCTTTTAGCATCGGACGTAGAATTTTGGCAGAAGTTGCAATCACAGGAAACCGTATCCTTGGGAGGCTCGGTTTGGAAGTGGAGCAGTGATGTGCAGCCACCTCTGTCCAGTAATGTCACTATCGCTGGACCAGGTTCTATTTTTATCACTGCGCAAGGCGTAATCGTATCTGGCCTAGGCAGCAATGTGGCGCTGACTCTCCGTGATGTTACGCTCCAGCTGGCTGCCGTCAACTCAACCTTTTCAGGCCCCATTCCCGCCATCAACGGAAGTGGTTTATTCTTAAGCCTCATAAATGTTACGCTGATAGCACCCTTCCAGTCGTTGGCAACGGTGTCGGGTTTCTGGAACGCATCTGAGCTTCGCAGCAGCCTGGTGAACATGACCACAGCTACAAATGGACTTTCGCTGGTGGGTTGTGGGCCGGAAGGCTATTAGTCGGCGGAGGCCATATGGCACGCGTGGCATGGGCGTCATTGCGGCTGTGGGTGGTCACCGAGCTTACATTGTGCTAACAGCCACAACATGGCCCTTAAACGCCGGGAACACTTTCAAACCTCGCCCAAGGAGGACTGTACATAGACAGTTACCCGCAATTCGACTGTGCTGCCAGGTCCTGGCAGCATGTACGGAGGCTCCACGGAGTGTTCACGACAGCAGAGAGCCCCCTCCATCCCACCCAGACCATGTATCTGACACGGCGCTAGGGTTCCCATGACCGCATGCCAATTCTCAGTTGCTTGTACTTCCAGTCACGCTCACGGCGTCACAAGGCCTGGCGCTCACATGCCCTTTGCCCGGCCCCCATACACACGCCCTTGCCCCTCCCCCCTCCCCGCCTCACGACCCCACAGGGTACGGGTCCACAGCGCCTGCTGTCGTACAGTACGGCAGGTGTCCGCATCAGCGACCTGCTGCTGCTGCCCAGCGACACCCGGCCCCAGGCGGTGGCTTGCTACGCCGGCGGCGTCCCCGTGTACGACTCCGCCTCCATGAGGGCGGCCCTGGGCGACACAAGTGTCACCTCCGTCTTCGTTTACCAGGTACGACATGATGAGCGGTACGGTACGGTACGGAATGACTGGAGGGATGCCAGTTGTGGGTAAAAGGTGACGCCCCTGCACCGCTGCACCCCCCCTCCCAGGACATCCTGCTCAGCCCCACCGACTTCACCTACCGCAAACCCGTCACCATCACCGGCGGCCGTACCGTGTCCGTGTACGGCTGCCCCGGCACCGCCATCGACACCAACTACAACCACACCCGCGCCGGTATCACCGTGGGGGGCGTCGTACACACCGCCAACAGCAGCACCCCCAGCCTCGGCTCGCTGAGCTTCAGCAACCTCACCTTCACCAACGCCCCCGCCCTCAACCAGCTGCTCTGGCCGCACCGCCTGGCCGCCATCCTGGGCCTGGTGGACGTGACGCTGTACGGCGCCTGCTCCCTCGCCGCCGTCACCATCTCCACCCCGGACGAGCAGGACCTGGCCACCTACCTCCCCCTCATCACCGGCTCCTCCGGCACTGCTGCCACCGGCACCAGCAGCAACACCAGCACCAGCAGCAACACCAGCACCAGCAGTGAGCCGCTGTTCTCCACCCTCAACTCCACACACACCCGCATCACGCGGCTGCGGCTCACCGGCGACGCCGTGTGGCCGCCCTCGCCCGGCATCCCCGCGCCCGCCGCTGCTGCTGCCTCCTGGACCTTCTCTGAGGTGCTGCTGGTGAGCTCGGCGGAGAGCAGCTGCGCGCCGCGGGGGGCGGCGGTGGGCATCAAGGTGTCGTCAGGTGAGGGGGAGGGGATCAAAGACCATACCATACCATAGGAAGCCACAGATGTGGGCAAAGCAGTGGGAGGAGGAGGCGGCAGGGTGCCACAATATGGAGTGTTGGATGAGGGGGGAGGGAGAGGGAGGGTGCGAGAGGGGCTAGCAGGGGGAGACGCGGTGGTTGGGGGCTCCCCGTGCATGCATGCACCCGCTCGCCTGCTGGGGGTTCATGGTGCGTTTCCACTCCCTGCTGCGTCGTCAGCTGCTTCCTTACACCCCGCCCCCTCTCACCCCCTTCCCTCCGGCCCCCACCCCCCACCCCCACGCTCCTTCCCTTCCCGCCCCCTGCTCCCAGGCTCGCAGCTGCGGCAGCTGATGGGCGACGCGCTGATGCCGTACCTGGAGATTGTGAACGACATCAGCTTGGTGGCGGCGGAGTGGCCGCCCGAGGCGAGCGGGCCAGAGGGCGGGCAGGTGTTTGTGAACGGCAGCAAGGAGGTGTACGCCTGCCACCCCACACCCGGCAGGCGCTACTCGGTGGACTTCGGGGACCTGGGGCAGGTGGGGCGGGGGATGAGAGGTCGCGGTGGGGGCGGCGGCATACAGGCGGGGGCGGAGGGTGGGGTGGTGGGTGGTTGTGCACCGCCTCCTGACCTGCTGCTGCCCCTGCTGCTAACTCCTGTTGCTAAGACCTGCTGCTAAGAACCCAAGCCAACCCACCAGCTGCTGCCACTGCTGCTGCCACTGCCACCACTGCCCCGGCTGCCCCTGCCAGGTGGTGTTTGTGTTCGGCACACTGCGATGGCGCGGCAGCCTGCTGCTGACCCACCCGCGCGCCTCCGCCCGCCGCGCCTGGCTGTACCTGCTGGTGGGGGCGCTGAGCGTGGAGACGGACGGCGTCATCTCCTTCGAGGGGGTGGAGATACAGTCCTCCGTGCCCTCGCCCTTCACCAACGCAGCAGACCCCTACTGGAGCACGGCATGCGGCTCGCTGTGCCCCTCCTTCATACCCAACACAGCGGACTACCGCAACGTGTCGTACTATGACGCGTTTATTTACGACTACAAGTTCAGGAAGACGGATTGGGTGGCGGTGTCGCAGGGGAGGAACATCACGGGTACCGGGTTTTGGGGCTACACGGATGTGGCGCTGACGTGGCGTCCGCCGCCGCCTCCACCACCCCCACCGCCACCGCCCTCGCCTGCACCTTGGCCCCCGCCGAACTCCAGTATCTTGAGCGCGGTTGGCGAGGGGAGGGAGAGGAGGACGCCGGTGGCCGCCATTGCGGTTCCCGTTGCGGTTGGCGGTTCGTTGGTGGTTGCAGGTGAGGGCAGTTGGGGGGCGGGAGGCGGAGAGGAGGGGAGAGGGAGCAAAGGGAGGCGGGATGGATTGTGTGTGGGGGGGGTTGGGGCGGGAAGAGAAGGGGTGCTGGAGCCGCCTCGCCGGCCCCCGCGGCAGGTGGCGTCATGCACATGGGAGGAGAAGGACAACGCCAAACACGAACCGCACCCCACGTCCCCCACACCTACCAGCCCTGCATGTTGCCGCCTTACCGCGACTCCTCAACACGGTTTCCTCCCATCCTCACGACACTGCAAACAGCCTACACTCCCCATCACGCACTCCCCCTCCCCCTCCATCTTCACCTCCCTCCCCCTCCCCCCGCAACCCCGCAGGCCTACTCGCCCTCCTGCTGTGGACCAAGCAGCAGCGACGTGCTGCCACCTCCAAAGTCCCGCACGGCGCTGCCGGCGACAGCGGCAGCGACCCCGCTGGCAAGGAGGCAGCAGCAGCAGCAGCCGGCGGCGGCGGCGGCGCGGGCAAGGTGTTCGCCACGCACTCCGGCGCCAGCCAGGTGTCAGCCACCGGCGGCGGCGGCGGCGGCGGGGCTGCTGCGGGCGGCAGCGGCGGCATCTCGGGGGGCCCGGGGGGCAGCTCCTCGGGCGGGGTCAGGGAGGAGGAGCCGGGCAGGCAGGCGGAGGGCGCATGCGGCACCGTGGGTACGGCATCCACCTCCGCCGCCAACCCCACCTTCACCTTTGCCAGCATGCGGACCAGCGTGCAGTCCGGCAGTGCGCCCACGGAGGGTGCGGCGGGGGCCGGGGGTGGCGGGAGGCGGGGTGTTGGGTGCGGGGGTGGTGGGAGGCGTGGGTGGTGGGGCCGCTTCCTAATGTCCCCTTGCGCATACTCATGGGATGAAGGTGTTGACGGTTGTCCCCCCAGTTGTGGTTTTCAATCCTACGGAGTTGCATGCCTGCATCGTCCCGGGTCCCCTCTCTCATTCCCCCCTCTCTCTCCCCTTCTCCTCCCTCTCCCCCCCCCAGCCCGCATTGAGAACATGCGTCGCGCCATCACCTTCCAGTCGGTGTTGGCGGGCTCGCAGCGCAACGAGCAGATCGCCCTCATAGACCTGCTGGGGGAGGGCACCTTCGGCAAGGTGTACCGAGGTGAGCTGCGGGCTGCGGCAGCGGCAGCGGGCGGCAGGGCGGGGTCTGGAGGCAGGGGTTGGAGGGGCAACGGCAGCGGGCGGGGGGCGGGCGGAAGGGCGGGTGGGGGTTGGAGGGGCAGCGCCGAGCGGTTGCCGTCTTGGACGAACGAGACGAGGCGCAAGAGGACTGTACGACAGAGGCTGCTGACGCAGATACCGCCCTCCCCACCCGCACGGGTCCTACCTGCCCTACCTACCCACCATGAGCGCATGGGCTGCTCACGGTCCCGCGACACACACTCACACGCACGCACCCCGGCTGCCCTTCTTGCGCCCATCACACCCGGCATCCCACCCGGCCCCCACCCCCCACCTCACCCATGCCACGCCACCTCCCCGCCCCTCACCCACAGGCTTGTGGCGCGGCACCACGGTTGCGGTGAAGACCATGGTGCTGCCCAACAATATGAGCGGCAAGGAGAAGCGCGAGAAGATGGCGGTCATGGTGCGTGTGTGCGGCACTGCACACCTGCAGGGGGTTGCTGCAGGGGGTGTGGGATGTGACCGGATGCTGTCTTGTGCGGTGGTGCTGCTGCTGCTGCTGCTGTCCGTGTGCCAGAGGAGCAGCAGCCGGCGAACGGGCGCCCCGTGTGTGATGTGACGCACGCTTGCCGCACCGCCTCCGCGGGTCCACCTGTGGGCCCCCTGGCGCCCCCCCTGCTGCTGCTGCTGCCCCACACGGGGACCACATACACGGGGAGCACTCCCCTGATCCCCAACCTACCCCCCTCCTCCTCCTGCGCACCCGGGGCCCCCTGCAGGAGACCGCCATCTCCTCCTCGCTGTCGCACCCAAACATCGTGCAGGTGGGTGGGTGGGTGCAGGTGCAGGTGCCCCGGGGGCCGCGGTGCGGGGTGCGGGGTGCGGGTCGCTATGGGGGATGGGGCACGGAGGAGGGGTGGGGTGGTCGCTGCCTACCTCTGCGCTCCGCGCCTCTCGGTCTCAGCCCCTCTCACACACGTCTTACCTCCGCCTCCCTCCCACCCCGCCTCCCTCCTCCCGCCCCCAGACCTACACCTACGCTGTGCTGCCGGTCAAGGGCGAGACGGGCGCACTGGACACGCCGCTGGGGCCGGGGTGGGTGTGACCGGGGGTTCGGGGGGGGGCCTAAGGGGCGGGCGTGGATGGAAACAGAGTAGGAGTGCAAGTTGGTGATAGTGGCAGTCAGTGACCGGGGCCGGGGGGTGGGTTATGGCTGGGCTGGGCTGGGCTAGTCATGTTGGGGATTAGATAAACTGAGCCGCGGAAACACTGACCATGTTGATCATGTTGGGGAGGTGCGGAGAGCTGCAGCGGTGCACACGCCGCCGCCGCTGTGCAGCAGGGGCAGTAAACCAGCAGTAGTTGCGGGGGTTGCAAACGAGCAAGCTCAGCTGGCCGCTCCCTGCCCTGAATGGCCCACACGATCAAGGCCCACACGAAACCAGCAGCTTCAGCCCCCACACCGCAGCCCTCCTCGGCCTGCTCCTCCCGCCCGCGCCCTCCTCCCCCCCCCCCACCCCTTTGCGGCATTTCCCTCCCTCCTCCGTTGCTTCACTTTCCATTTATTTCCCCCCCTTCCCCCCTTCCTCCCCCCTTTTTCCCCGCAGTGCGAGTGTGACGCTGGACAGCACCAGCGCCTTCACCGCCCACCCCCCCGCTTACCCGGGAGGGGCGGAGCAGGCGGGCAACGTGCACAGCTGGGAGGTGGGTGGGGGCGCTGGGGGGCACTGAGGCATGTGGGGCGAGGAGAGGGCGACAGGGGCTTGAAGAAGGGGTAAACAGGAAGCACTATACCGGTATCGTAACCGTGGGACGCAGCGTGGGCCGTATGACACATCCTTCCCCGCTTTCCCTCCCCCACTCCCACCCTCTCCCGTCCTCTTCCCCCCTCCCCCTGTCCTGTGGCACGCCTGCCACCTCCTTCCCTTATGCCTTTGCCCGCACTCCTGCACACTTTCCTATGGTCCGGTCTGCTGGTTTGAAACCCCCTTCCTCCCTCCCCCCCAGGTGCGGCTGGTGCTGGAGTACTGCGACCGGGGCTCCCTGCGCGACGTGCTCAGCAGCACCCTGGCAGCGGCAGCGGCGGCAGCAGGGGGAGGGGCAGGGGCAGGGGGGCCAGCTGCCCCGGGCCCCGCCGCTGCCGCGCTGCTGCCGGCTGTTGGGCAGGCGGAGGCGGAGGAGGAGGAGGAGGCGGAAGGGGGGCAAGAGGGCGAGGAGGAGCAGGAGCGGCAGCGGCGGCAGCCAGGCCCGTCGGCTTCGGCAGGCAGTGCAGTTGGAGGAGGAGGGGGCCCCGGAGCAGCAGCAGCAGGAGGAGGAGGAGGAGGGGGGCAGCAGGCGGGTGGCGGCAGCTGTCCGCTGGGTTACGCGGATGTGCTGGGGGTGACACTGGACGTGGCGAGGGCCATGCTGCACATGCACAGCGAGAACATCGTGCATGGAGGTGCGTGGGGTGGGGTGGGGAGGGAGGTGGAGGTGGAGGTGGAGGTGGAGGTGGAGGTGGAGGTGGAGGTGGAGGTGGAGGTGGAGGCGGGGAACAGGGGAGGTGGAGACAACACCAGTGGTGCGGGGGGGTGTAGGATGCATGGGGGTAATATGGATGAAGATTCCGCATTAAGCTGGATTTTAGGATTGCGCATAGTCAAATTCGTTGGGTTAGTAGCAGCACACAAAGTACAAACCGTGATAAAGCTCCATAAGCTGGCGGCCGTGCTGAGATCATATCATTGGACGAATTACTGACGAGCTATAAACTGCCGTCTGAGCTCCACTGCATTGCTGAGCGCCAGTGCGCTGTAAGCTGTGGCTGGTATGCGGCTGTGTGCACCTAAACATCCCACCCGCCCGCCCGCGCAAGTGACCCCTGGGTCGAACTTTAGCCCAGCCCACCCACGACCGAACCCGACTAACCTGCGTAGCAAGGGAAAATTGTGCAACGAAGACGTACCAAATTTCGTTAATAGTGAGCGAAAAGCGTCCAGAGACACAAGAAGGCGGCGCGACGAGCGAACAGAAGACAGGCATGCATCCCTGTGCTGGTGCTGCGAGCTGCGCTGTATATCGACGCAGGCTGTATGACGATGAAGATGGCTGGCTTATCAGGATGAAAGAGACGGGACTATGCCGAGAGTTAGTATTTATGCGAAAGGCGGCGGTGCGAAGTACGGCATGGGACGAGCATGCTTAATTTAGCGCAAGCGCAGTATGGCTATGATGATCTAGATATGCAGGGGGTGCAAAACATGCGGCGTCAGTGAAATGACAGCTAAAAACAATGACAGGGCGGGGCCTCGCAAGGCTCCCCAAACAACCCTGTCACCCAAGCGAGCCATTGCATGCAGGCTCACCGGGGCTGCAGGTGTGGGAGACCTAGGTGCATGGTGGCGTGCAGACTTACCAGTTGACCATGAACGTAGGCTAGTGTATGGCAGGGTGAGGGGGTTAGCAACAAGGCATTGCCTAATGCGATCCTATAGGTAGCGACATGCGTGTTATGACAGTTAGCGTGCATGCAGTACGTATCCGCGGTAATACCCGAAAGGCTGTGTTACCGCCTTGTAGAGGTTGCCGACGTTCCTGCTGAAGGCGCTGGAGCCGGCTGTGGAATACTTGCGCTGAGCTTATCCGTTGGCTGTCGTTGATGTAGATGATGCCGAAAGTATCGACTGGCTGTTTTAGTAGCCACGTTTCGAAGAAGCTTATCGGGCGATGTTGGGAGACCTTGATAGCCGGCCAGCCTCGTTGTTGACGGTACGCTGAAGTGAATGTGCTTGTTCGTCGATCTTGGTGGCGATGCCGCGCGCGATCCGTAGTCCGTCGTTGTAAGCTCCAAACCCTCCCCTCCCGCCCTCTTAAACCCCCATACTTATCCTGATGCGTGTGCAGCTGTGAATCTTGTAAGTGTAGAAGCATTTATAGAATTACGTGGCAGATAAAACTTGTTGAAGAATAAATCAAAAAAATTTGGGATAGGCTGTTGGAATAAGGCGCGATTGGTAATTGTCTCATAGTCTCCGCTCTCCGCAAGGGGGATACTGCTGCTGAAGAGTAGAGCTGGGCGACTTCCCAGACCGCGGTTCCCCGGTAAACCGGACCGAAGCGGGAAGTCTTTTGGGTGGGAGGTGTGGGGTGGGTGCAGTCGTGCGCGTGCGGAGCTGCCCGCAGCGGCCTGTCGGGTGCTGTCCCTGCTGCTGTCGCTGCCGCCCCTCGGACGCCCAGCCTGCCCTACTTCCTCGCAGCCTCCTCACCCACCTGCCCTGACTGGCAGCTTGATTTCCCCTATTCACGCTTCTTGATCCTTCCCTCCCTGCCCCTCCCTGCCCCTCCTTCCCTCCCTCTCCCTTCCCCCCCGCCAGACCTCAAGGCCCGCAACATCCTGCTCAAGAGCGGGGGCTGCGGGGACGGCCGCCCCTACGTGGCCAAGGTGGGCAGAGGGGACACAAGGGGGGGGAGACAAGGGGGCGGGACAAGGAAGGGGGGAGGCAGGCAGAAGGAAGACCATTGAGTGCGGGAGACAGAGCAGTCACTTGCGAACGGTCGCATGTCAGCACCTCAAAAAGCACAACTGAGTTCCTCCCTTGGTTGACCTGCCGCCTTGCCGCCTTGCCTTGCTTGTTTACCCTGCTGTGGTGCGTGCGTGTGCGTGTGTGCAGGTTGCGGACTTCGGGTTGAGTATGCGCATGGACCCGCACGAGACGCACGTGTCCAATGTCTACCAGGGTGAGCAGGGGCGGAGGGGGTGGAGGGGGTGGGAGGGGGGCCGGAGGGGGTGGGGAGGGGCCGTAGCTGGGAGGGCTGAGGGAGGGGAGCGGTGCGGGCGAGCCGGAGGGGCTGCGGAGCGGGCCGAGGGGTGTGGGGCCTCCCCACGAGACCTGCCTTGGGTGTGCATCAGGTTGCTGCCTCTGCCCCCTACCCCAACCTTACCCCGCCCTCCTCTCCCCCGCCCGCCTGCCCGCCTGCCTGCAGGCACCATCACGCATATGGCGCCCGAGGTAGGGCCTGAGGGGGGGAGCATGGGAGCAGGGGGTGGGCATGGCAAGCTTCCCCCGACCACCCGGCCTTACCTTGTGCTGCCATCATGCGTCCATGTCTCCGCTGTCCCCCCCCCTGCCAGGTGTTGCTGCACGGCAAGGTGTCCAAGATGAGCGATGTGTACGCATTCGCCATCCTCATGTGGTAGGGGCGGGGGAGGGGGGGTTGACACCTGGGGGCGGGTGAAGGGGTCCAGCGGGTGAAGGGGTCCAGCGGGTGAAGGGTGGTATGCGCCACTGAGACTGAACCGCTCCCCCCCCCACCCGACCCCCCCTGCCTGCTCCCCCCCTTCACTCCCCCCAGGGAGACCTACACCGGCGGCCAGGCGTTCAAGGGCACCCCCCGCGCGCTGCTGGGCCACGAGATCACCAAGATGAACCGCCGCCCGCAGTTTCCGTACGACACACCCTTTGAGTACCAACTGCTCGCCTGCCGCTGCTGGGAGAGCGACCCCACCATCCGACCCACCTTTGAGCAGATCATAGCCGACCTCAGCCGCATGCGAGCCAAGCTGGCGGCCGGGGGGTGGCAGCGGGGAGGAGCGGGCGGAGCGGCGGCAGGGGCGGCGGGGCCAGGAGGGTCGGGGGTGGCGGGTGGTGGGGGTGGGGGTGGGGGTGCGGCGGCAGGGGCGTTGGCGGTGCCGTTGGGGGGGTTCATGGGCGGGGCTCACCCCGCCTCTGGGGTTCCCTCGGTGCAGGTGTACATGACGCCGGGGGAGGGGGAGACGGTGACGATGACGGCGAGTGTGACGGATGGGAGCTGCATGGGGCATGGGGCGGGGGCGACGGTGGTGATGGAGGATATGGGGGGCGGGTACGGAGGGGCGGCGGGGCGGGGGGGGCTGCTGCACCCGTACTGGCGGGGAGGCGGAGGAGGAGGGGGAGGAGGTGTGGGGGCAGCAGCAGGGAGAGGAGGAGCGGGGGTTGCGGGCGCCAGCGGGCTGCAGCAGTCGAGGACGCTGGAGAGCCAGACGGGTGAGGGAGGGGGAGGGGCGGCGTGAGGGAGCGGGAAGGGGGGGGTTCGGGTGCTGTCGTTGTGAGCCCCTTACTGCATCCGCCATCACTCACTCACGCTCTCCTTCCTGGGTTTCAGCAACAACCGCAATTCCCAACCAGCCTTTCTTCTCTGCGCCTTCTCCTCTCTTACCCTCCTCCCGGTTTACCTAATCCCCTGCTCCCTTCCTCCCCGCCCCCCTCCCCCCCTCCACTAGACGACATGCTGCCAGCGGGCGTGCAGCAGCTGTTCTACCTGCAAGCGGTGGACGGCAGCAGCATGGGGGGCTCGGTGAGGCTGGGGGGGGGGGAGGGGGTAAAGAGGAAACAACTAACTGACTGAGGGATAAGGCGTCAACATGGGTTGCAACATGAGGGGGAGGGGGCAGCAGGGGGGCCGAGAGCGCAGCAGCATGGGCGGCTGGGTGAGCTACGTCGCCCTAGCCACCCTGGTTCTCTGCATGCCTTCCCGCCATCCACCGACTCCTCACCCTCACTTCTTTCCCTCCCCTCCCCCTTCCCGTCCCGCACCCCAGGACTCCTACGGCGGCCCCCCACCGCCCGGCCTCCCACCGCTGCTGCTGCCGGGCCGCTCAGCCGCCCCCGCCATGCCGCCCATCCTGGAGGCGCCACCCGGACAGCAGCAGCCGCAGCAGCAGGCGGGGCAGCAGGCGGGAGGGGCGCAGTGAGGTGTCGGAGGAGGGAGGGGGGTCCCACAGCAGTGGGGAGGAGGGAAGAGAGCGGTGTGCAGGATGTGATACGATACCCGCTGTTGGGGCGTGCGAAGGTACAGCACAGGGAGGTGGAGAAGCATATGACCGTGCGAAGAGAGAGAAGAAGGGAATGTTTGGCATTTCCCTGCTCCAATGTTGACTTTGGAACAGGGACAAAGGGAAGCTATGAACAGAAAATATGGCGATCCGAGTTGAGTTGAGTTGGGATTGCGAGGGGGACAAAGTAAGCATGGTTACTGCTTTCAACACTAGTACATGGCTTTTCCGGTTGAAATCGTGTTGTGTGAATGGAAAGGGCGGGAGTATGGCATGGAGGAAGGTCCGCGCGGTTATTAGACTTGCACTGCGCTTTTGTAGTGCGGTGGGCGCAAATCTTGAAATGTGGAAATGCTTCAAATTGTGTGTGCGAGATGAAAGGGGCTTGCTTGGGATTAAGGACAGTTGGGAATGTCGGGTGCCGGTCTGCCTTTTGCCGTTTGCGTGTAATCGGCAAAAGGACCGTATGCCCTTTACCTTACGTATAAGAGTAAAAGGCATAAGGCTATTGTGTTCGTGAATACCGATGTGGCGCCTGGGGGCCTCGGGGCTTGACGGAGGGGTAGCAGGTGGTTGGAGACTGCTGCTGGCAAGGTACACGCGTGCATGCATGCACTGCTGGGGGTTCCGGTGGTGGTGGGGTGGGGTGGGGTGGTGGGGAGGGGAGGGGGGTGCTCCAGCGCTCTCACCGGGCAGCCAGCACGATACAGTTGTGGAAGGAGGGGGAAAGCTTGGGAAGGCGGATGTGTAGTTGCCGGCACAACATTTATTTATTGGGTACAATTATGGGTTACGTGATGTGTGCGGCGGGGGTATGATGCATGGGGCGTGTGAAGAAGGGGGGACACCTCTGGCGCTCCGAGGCTTTCACCTGCTGGTGATAACCATAATGTTTGCAATGTGAGTGCATGCGTCCGTCTCCGTGGATCTCCGATGTTTAACACTGACCATTGCGACGACCCGGCGGCTTTGCAAGGCAGGCGACTTGCTCTGACCGTTTGGTAAACTATGGGTAACGCTCCTGCACCTGCTGCTGCTGAATTCCGGGCGTTTAAAGAAGCCGGAGGGATAGAAAAGGCGTGGATGGTGAGGGGGTCTGCTGCCATTGCAGTGGTGGAGTGAGGGACGGTGGCGGTGATGAGGCGAGGCGAGGAGGAGAGGTTAGGGTGATGGTGGTGGTGATGGTGGTGGTGGTGATGGTGGTGGGGTAGGTGTCTTCCTGAGTACAGAACAACCTAGCGACGTCTTGCAGAGCTCGGAGTCATACAGCCTGGAAGACTAGGGTATTGGGCTAGTGGGAGGGCATTGTTACAATGCATAGCGTCAGGTGTGAAGTGCAGGCCTCAACACACCTGAACACACTGTGTGATGTAAATCGGTTTGCGTTGCACGCGTAGCGCTGCTTTTGCGTGCGCTGCGGTTGCAGTGGTTTCCACCGGCGAGGTGCTGCTGCTTTCCGCTGGGAGCCGGGTTTCCTGCTTGCCGGGCTTGCTAACTCTTTCAGGCGAAGAGGTGTGGCCCCGCGTACGGATGTGGGGAGGGCGTGCAGCCAGTGGCGGGGGGTGTATTGTTGAGTAGGACAAGAGCAAGCAATTGGGAGAGGTTCGCATGTGAACCGCGAGTACAGGCAAAACAGAGGTGACAAAACCTGAACCGTAATTCAAAAACGGCTTAAATAGCTGTTGCTGGATATAAGAAGGATGGCGGGTGACGAGTGACGACGCATGTCGGTGATGCTGATGGTGTCGGAAAACTAAAATACTACTGAGAGCTAAAGCCCGCTGACCAACTCGACGCCGGGAGCCCCCGCTCTGGTCACGCAGACGAGACACCACAATGCTGTGCATGCGTGCGTGCAAACGCGCATTGCGTACCTGCGAGCAAAGACGCCGTAGTCAGCATCAGGACCAGCATTCCGATTCATGGCGGCGGTACGTGGAAACAGTGGATCAGTGCACCGTCAGCTGCCGGGAATACTGTTCGGTGCGACAGCAGAGCTCCTCGGACCCTCGTGTCTGGGACATTTGGGTCATGAGGAGGGAAGAACGCGCGTGTGAGCAAGGGGCGCCCGATTCCTGCGTGGTGGAACGTGCTTTGGAGGCTGCAAGGGGCGGGGAAGGGAGTGGAGAGCATCACTGCTGGGGCGACCTGCGGGCGACGGGTTTGCGTTGGCAAACGAGACGCAGGACCCGAACGAGGTGGGGTTTGGGTACTTGGGTTGGCAGCGGAGTGCAGGCTAGGGCCAGGACGCCAGGTGCTGGGGCGGATGGCGGTGGGCGGTGGGCGGATGCATGCCTGGGGAGGGATGGTGGACAGTGGCGAAGAGCGGTTGGCAGGAGGCAGGGGAAGCGAGCGTGCGTCTGAGGACCTCGTTGGGCGGCTGGAGCTCCTGCTGCTGCTGCTCTCGAGTTGGGTGGCTGCAATGATTCTACTTATTGGTAGGTTGTTCAGGGCGCCGCATGGCGGGTGGCGCCCCTCACATGTCTGGTGGGTACCGGCATCCGGCGTCGGTTGCAATCCGGTTGTCGGAATACTTTGGTAGAGGCTGTCGTGTCCTATAGTCATGCTAGCTGGTAAGCCTATCTGGTAATGGCAGCACCTAAATTCAGGTGTTGCCGGTTTTCAGCAACAACAACCTTTTTCCGGTTTCGGCCGTAGCTCACCGTTTCGTCGAACCGTTTGCGTTGATGTTGATGGTGGGGGTGATAGCAATGATGCATGGTGATCTTGGTTACGCCGCGGGTCGTAGGAATGTGGGTTTGTTTTACGAGTGGGCATGATGGGGTACTGCGCGCTGGCGGGTGATGTTCTCATTGTTCCGGACAGCAACATGTGCAACGCGTGTACAACAAGTGTGTATCTAGGTCGACACAACAAGCAGTTTATGACGTTATCTACTCTCTGATGGTACCGATACCCGAGTACGACTGGTACTGCTTATTATGTTGTGTTTTGGTTGAGGCGGCCCTGGTCCCCTGTGACCCCCGTGGCGACTGTGTTGATGCATGATGCATGCATGTGTGCATCTGCATGAGATGACAAGGTGCGAGTCTCGGTCCCTGCGGCCGATGTGTTGTGGCGGGAAGCACGGGGCATTGGTACAGGTGTGTGCGCTTGGGCCGCTCGGGCGCCTTTGCTTTTGTACTTGCTTGTTGCTTCGGTCCGCCACGCGCATTGCAACATGACGCAAGCAAGCAGCCAAGCGACCCAGCAGCCCACACACTGCTCACTGCCCGCAAAGCCGCTGCCGCCCCCCGTCATCCAGCGACCTAAAGCCCCACCCGAGCGACCCACGGATCATCACTTAAAAGCCACCCCCACTTGACCACCCCCTCACCGCGTGTCCCCCATCAACCCCTCCCCCCCCATCACATGAAACACTTCCCTGCTACTACACTGCTATTAGGGTGCCCTGCTACTAGGGTGCTCTGCTTCTACACCAGCAGTCCATCGCAGTTCGTGAAGACGCAGTCCACGTCATCCAGCTCCATCAACCGCTCCATCAGGGCCTCGCAGCGGCTGAACGCCTCGTCGTCCACCTGGTGGTGAGGGGCGCGGGGGAGGCAGGGCGCGGGGAGGGGAGAGCTAAATGAGAAGTGCAGGGGAGGGGGGGAGAGGGGGTGACGGAGGGGAGGGCTAGGAACGTAAGCAGCGGGCGACTACGGTATTCTGCAACCAGGCTTGCAATGTCCCGTCCCTGATTGCGGATATTGACGAGGGGCGGGAGGAGAAGAGGATGTTGGGCATTGTACTGGGCGGGAACACACACACACACACTACTCGCGGCCAGTTTTCTTAACACACTACTCGCGGCCAGTTTTCTTAACACACACCCAGTGTGTGCCCACTGGCTCCGGTAGACAGGGCAGGGCAGCCCGACAAACCTGGTAGGTAGCGGTATAGCCCCGTTGCTAGCGGACACAGGCATCGGAAAAAGAAACCTCACCCCGTTCCCCCCCCACCTCCACTGCCGCAGATGCCCGATACACCAGGTCGCTTTCCTCCGGGTTCACGGACAGCCCGGCGGCCGCCAGCTGGCTCTTGGCGGCGGCAAACGACTCCACGGGCACAAACACCTGGGGCAGCGGGGGGGAGGGGGGGAGGGGGGGGCAGCAGCGGGAGGGGCAGGGTGGGGCGCAGCGGGGGAAGACCAGGAGCGTTGGGGTCAAGGAGGGGAGCAGGAAAGGGGGAGCAGGAAAGGGGGTTGCCCGGGAAGGGTAGGAAGGAGCGTGGGAGTGCGCTAGTGCATGCAAATCGCAAATGCAGAGTGCCCAGCCCTCAGCAGCGGCAGCAGCCCCAGCCCTGCCTGCCCCGCCTTACCTTGAACCCCCCTGCCGCCGCCCCCTCCTCCTCCCCCGCTGCCGCCCCCACGGGCTCCACATCCTCCGCGCCCGCCTCCATGGCCGCCTCGAACACGGCGTCCTCGCTGCCCCCGCCCACCACCACCAGGCCGCAGCGGGAGAAGTTGAATAGCACGGAGCCGGGCTCGGCTACCTGGCGGGTGGTGGTGGTGGAGTTGGGTGGGGTCAGGGGGTGGGGTGGGGCGGGGTGGGGTCAGAGGGTGGGGTGGGGTGGGGTAAGAAGAGGAAGCTAACGAGCTGTATGACGAGGCTTCACAACAGCGACAAATGTCTTGGCTTGGGGGTGGGGTGGGGGTGTTGGCAAGGCAGGCACTGGGTTACGGTATGGCGGGCGTGCTGCGGTGCGTGTGTCGAGGTAGGTATGCGGTGTGCGGCGTGTGCTGTGCTCCGGGGATTGGGCGATGCCGGTAGCCAGCAAGGGCTGGCACGGTGGGAGCAACGCCCCGGATGAACGCGCTGCAGCTGCAGCTGCAGCTGCAGCAGCAGGAGGAAAGGGAGGGGGAGGAGGGTGGCACACACACCTTGGCTCCTGCCTTGGTGATGACGGCCTTCACGTCACTGGCGGTGCGGTTGAGGTTGTCGGTGAGGCAGAACACCACCAGGCCCGTACCGCCGGGGCCGTACGCCTCGTACGTCACTTCCTGCGTACCGTACGGCATGGGTGGTTGTTGTTGATGGTGACGACATTGGCAGTGGCACGTAGGCACATGGTACGGCAGACGTAGGGCCAGCAGCGTGGTTGAAGGTAAGTGGTTATGACGAGCAGCCAAGGTTGCATCCTGGCCGCTGCAGAATTACATTTTTTCTGCATGCTGCTGGGATGGGGAAACTGTCGAGGGCAAGGACCTTGCAGCTATCAGTACCCGTTGCCCATTGGGACGATGGTTTCATCACATGTCTGAAAACCTGCCTGATAGTCGCCTTGCTTTGAATCGGTGGCACGCTTGAGATTGCGCTCTACCACATCCTTAGGCACGCCGAGGTCCTTTGCTTGCCGCAGAAGGGTATCCAGCGCAGCATTTGTTGTTGGGTCAGCACCTCCAGCTTTGGCCCTACAAGAACGGCAAACTCAAAATGATACCGGTAGTGGTCGCGACGACTGCATGGAGACGAGCGAGCAGCGAAAGACGGGATCCAGCGACAGGGCTTCCGAGATAACACAGAACCTACAATTGAATAATTTTCTTGCCAACGCGACCGTAGATCTTGGCTTTCTTAGCATCCGACTTGCCCTGCCAACATTGGTAAACAAATTTACAGCGTCTCAGATATAGAGATGACCAAGCTCTCTTGAGTCTTACAAAACTACCTTCCGCAAAGCAATCTTTGCAGATCGTCGGCCCATTTCCACAGGTGGAACGAGCAATCGGCTGCGCGGCTTCGTCGATGGACAGGGCAACGGCAGGACCATAGGTCGCGAAGTATGTTGGGTAACGGAACATTTTGCTAGTCGATATGGGCAGTTGACTGCAAAGTTGGTGGGCAGAAGTAGTCGCTGCATTCCTCAAGGGCAACTCGCAAACTTGCTTGTATAAGTGCTTTCTTAATGCAGCTCAAGATAAAGCAATGTAAAAGCAGACCACAAGCTCAATTGCCGCAAGGTAGCGGTTTGCCCGTTGGTTAGTCAGGTTGCAAGCAGTACTTCTCGATCACACGAAAACCGGTTGACAGCTACGTACGGATCAACAGCTGAACCACCATTCCGCTCCGCACAAACAAACCAGCATGTCAACCCCACACCAAGCCAGGTCAAGAAGTGGGAATCCCCCAACAGCAACCGATTCGCCAAGCACTCTTAAGGACCGCGACCCATGGGCCCCAGCCATGCTGACTCCCTGACTCCTGGAGGCGCTGCTGATCCTGCCACCGCTTGGCCCTCCGCCCTGCCAACAGGCACCCAGAGCCCTTGGCTGCGCACACATCCCTGCCACACCGACAGGTGCAATCCAAGGTGCACTCCCCAGCCCCACCACCTTCCCCTAGTAGGCCCCCCCCTGTGTGCTACACCGCCCCTGCCGCCGCCGCTTCCCTCTCCACCCGCGCCGCCAGCTCCTCCGCCTCCTCCCGCCCCGGCGGCACCGGCAGCCGCCCCGCCTGCAGCGCCGCCAGCAGCGCCGCCTGCTCGGCCCCGCATGCGGTCGGCTGGCGGCAGCGGCAGCGGCTGCGCAGTTGCAGGGCGGGGGGCAGGTAGGAGCAGGCGCGGTTGCCCACTCCCTGATTGCGACAGGAGGAGGAAGGGGAGGGTGTGGGAAAGGAGGTGGGGTAAAAGGAGGGAACTGGAGAGAGCTGTATGGCGAGAGGGGGCTTCAGCAGGGGGGTTGCTGCATTGGACCCGGCCCATCCCCCGTCCCAATGCGGAGTGAGGGAGGGGTGTTTGGGAGAGAAGGACGTGTAATTAAATGTGCTTATTGGGGGCATGGAGGTGGCATGTTGCCGTCACATTCGAAGCTACTAATTAAGCAAAAGCGCCGCTCAGGACATGTGTTCTAAACCACCCCCACCACCTCAATCCTCCTCCCGCTGCCCCCCCCCCTCATTTCTTTTGCGTGCTTCTAGGCTCATGTCCCCGCATGCGCTCACTGCATACCGGTATGACCGCATATGGCTCCAGTGGGGACTCCAGTTGCTGCGCTTCTCATTCACTAGTCCCCCCTGCCCCCCCACCATCCCCCCCCACCCACCTGCTCCTCGCTGCGCTGCGACCACCAGGAGGCGCGCGGGTCCTGCTGCGGACCGAACAGACCCACGGGTCCGTCCAGCTGGGGTATGCTGGAGCGGTTGGCGGCGGCCCACAGGTTGGTGTTGAAGGCGAACATGACGCGGAGGCCCTGGGAGGGGGAGGGAGGTGAGGTGGGGGAAGAGGCAGTTGAGTGGGTGGGAGGCATGAGGGGGGAGGAGGTGTGACGGCCCCAGCCCCCCCTCATGGCGCCCACCTGAGGATGAGCATCCTCTGGCGGCCGGAAGCACCTGCAGCGGGAGGGAGGGAGGGAGGGAGGGAGGGGGAAAATTATATAAGTGAAACAACGAGTCCCGATCCCATATCCCGACTCATGCAGTGAGCGCATTCGGATGGGGGAGCGGGGTTGGCTTGAGGGGCAGTGCGGGAGAGAGGAGGACAGGGCAGCTGTGAAAGGGAGGAGGACGGAGGATTAGCATGCCCATGTCCCTTCCTCCTGGCACGTCGTGTGTGCACAAGCGGCCCAGCTAACGCACATCCCGGCCTGTTTCTCTCTGCCCTCCCCCCTCTCCCCTCCCCGCCCCCCTGTCTCACCCCTGCCCCCACACCGGGTTAGCCTCCAACAGCTCGGCGGGCCAGGGGCACGGCGCAGGCAGCCGCCCGCCCGATAGCGAGTGGTTTCGGAACCTCGCCACGTCAGCAATGTCGTACTGCAGGCTCCGCTCCGAAACCTCCATCAGGGGCGGGATGGGGTCGGAGAGCTGGGGGGCGTAGCCTGGGGGGGGGGGGGGGGGGGGATAACGTTAAGGGTGAGGGATGGCAGGAAGAGCGGGTGAGATTCAGGGGGAGGGATGAGAGCGTGCGTGAGGGTGCTGCAAACTCGCCAGTATGGCTGCTGAGGTGCTGCATGCGTAGCCACTGCGGCACCAGCGGCACCAGCGGCAGCAGCAGCAGCCCACCTGTGCGAAGCAGGCACCGCAGGAGCCCGGTACCTCGCCCTCCACCCACTCCTCTCCCGCCTTCCTTCCCTCCCTCACCGGCCCCAAAGCACTCCACCGACATTCGCCTGGCCCCAACGCCACCTCGCGCCCCTCCCACTTCGCCCCTCCGCTCCCACTTCTCCCCCCTCTCCCCCCCCCCGCACCGCTCTTTGCGAAGTTGTCGGGCAGGTGTGCCAGTGTGAATCCCGCCCGCAGCAGCCCCCGCAGCATGAGGGGCGGCTCGTGGGTGCGCACGGGCGGCGGGCGGCCCCCCGCCTCCTGCCCCCACACCCCCTCCAGCAGCTCCGGCATGCCTGCATGTCGGGGCAACACGGACACGAAGCTCACCGGGAAGCGTGACCCGGGGGGCGGGGGCGGGGGGGTCCGCCCCGATCCACAGGGCACACCCCCGCACCGCTCACCCCACCAGTGGTGGTGGGGGGGGGGCATGCTACTGGTTAGGCGCACGGCCCTGCAGTGCTGCTACTGCTGAGGGCAACACGGACCTTCCTCTCCTCAGTCCCCACGGGCATTGGCACTTCACTTGTCGTCCCCCTCCCCCTCCCCCTCCCCCTCCCCCTCCCCCTCCCCCTCCCCCTCCCCCTCCCCCTCCCCCTCCCCCTCCCCCTCCCCCTCCCCCTCCCCCTCCCCCTCCCCCTCCCCCTCCCCCTCCCCCTCCCCCTCCCCTCCCCCTCCCCCTCCCCCTCCCCCTCCCCTCCCCCTCCCCCTCCCCCTCCCCCTCCCCCTCCCCCTCCCCTCCCCCTCCCCCTCCCCCTCCCCCTCCCCCTCCCCCTCCCCCTCCCCCTCCCCCTCCCCCTCCCCCTCCCCCTCCCCCTCCCCCTCCCCCTCCCCCTCCCCCTCCCCCTCCCCCTCCCCCTCCCCCTCCCCCTCCCCCTCCCCCTCCCCCTCCCCCTCCCCCTCCCCCTCCCCCTCCCCCTCCCCCTCCCCCTCCCCCTCCCCCTCCCCCTCCCCCTCCCCCTCCCCCTCCCCCTCCCCCTCCCCCTCCCCCCTCCCCCGCACCTGGCGAATACTCCAGCAGCAAGTGCTCCACTCGCCCCCCGCCTCCCCCGCCTCCCCCGCCTCCTCCCCCGCCTCCCACCCCGCCGCTGCTGCCGGCCCCCCGCTGCCGCAGCCCCAGCAGCCCAGCCGCCGAGCGCAGCGCCACCGGCTCGTAGCCCTCCACATCCACCTGCATGCGGCGGCAGGAGGGGGGGGGACTGGGGGGGGCGCTGGGGGGACTGGCGCAACCGTCCTATCGCACTCCTCACCTCATGCCGCCTACCTACCTCCTACCTCTCCCCACCTCCAGTTCGTCATTCTCGTTATTCCCCCCACCTCCCACCTTCATGAGCAGTACGACCTCCCCGGGGGGCACCAGCTCGTCCAACCGTACGGCGGGAACCGTCACCCTCTCCAGCTTGGCGTCCTGGGGAGCAGGGGGGAGGAGGAGAGAGGGAGGAGGTACGAGACAGGAAGGGGGGGCGGCAAGAGGGGGGAGCGGCAAGGCAGAATGGCAAAGCGGAGAGTGGAAGGAGGTGCTGTCGGGGGGAGCTGCAGCAGTCAACGCTACGATGTCAGCAGCTGTGTGCCCACTGCCAGCCCCACCAGCCACACAGCGTGCCAGTCCTCCCAACGTCTCCCAGCACCGACCGCCCACTGACCAGGGCCCCCCTCCCCCCCCAGCCCCTCGGCCCTTATCACGCGGTAGGGTCACTTGCTTCCTCTTTACCCCCCGCCCCTCCCCGCCCCTCACCTCACCTCCTGCACCCCCGCTATCATGCCCGCCACACTCGCGGTGCCCCACACGCCTCTGAGGGTGGGGGAGGGGGAGGGGGGGTGCAGGGGTCCGGGATTCGATAAGCGGAGCCGCGGAAACACGGACCCTGAGGGGCGGAGGATTGCACTCAAGGGCGTTCGACGTCATAATCTGTGTCACGGCGGGGGTGTCCGGGTTGCGGTTGAACAGGTCGCGTCACTCTCGGACCCCCCCTCCCGCGGTAGGCTCTAGCGCACGACAACGGCAGCAGCACCACCACCCGCGGCTCCGACCGCACCACGCATGCGGGGCATGCCGCAGCCCCACGGCCTCGCGGGCCTGTTATCTTTACGCCCGCCCCACCGCCCATCCTCATTACACCATCAAGCAATTTCCGGTAAACTACGGTCAGGGTCAGAAAGGAAAAGCCGTCAGTGTTTCCGCAGCTCAGTGTATGCTCTAACCCCCACCTCCTGGGTGCCTCAATGCTGATGTTGCCACCCGCCGCATCCGACACCGCCCCCGCCACCACCGCCACAACAGCAGGCGCGGATGGGGCAGCGGAGGGCGTGGAGGCGGAGGAGGAGGAGGCGGAGGGCGTGGAGGCGGAGGAGGAGGAGGCGGAGGTTGTTGATCCGCCGCCCCCCCAGTCGGTTGTTGAGTTGGCCGCCCGCAGGCCGTTGGCTGCCAGGTTCCAGTGCAGGAAGGCCAGGAAGCGGGGCACCGGCTCCACCGCTACCACCCTGCGTGTACGGCACACCCAACAATTGCCGTTACAAGCACAGTAAAAAACAGTTACCGTTACCTATGATGTGTGCAGGGTGTGTTTTCAGCTGCCTGCAACGCCATCTGCAACCTCCTCACGCTCCAACGAAACACTATCGAGGGGTAGAGCCCCGCAGGCCCCCGCTACCCACTACTCCCCAACCCTTTCCAGCATTTCCCTTACCCCCCCCCTTCCAAGTCCATTCCCCATCACCCCCCTACCTGCACCCCATCAGCGCCGCCAGCACAGTGAAGTACCCGAAGTTGGCGCCCACGTCCACAACCAGCGGGGCGGCGGCAGCGGGGGCAGCAGCGGCAGCACCCGCCTCACCTGCCCCTCCTGCTGCCCCTGATCCGGCACCTGCCGCCCCTCCTGCACCGCCTCCGCTTCCCGCAGCCCCATCCCCCACTGCATCCCCCGCCGCCCTGCTGCTGCTGCTGCTACCGTGCGCATGGGGTGCCGGGGCGGGTGGCTTGAAGGGCGCACAGCGGGACTCCAACACGTGGTTGAACACCTGGAGGAGGCGGAGCGGGGGAGGCGGGGGTGTTAAGATAGCTGGCCGCGAGGCGAAACGTACTGTGATTGCCGAAAGATGAAGTTCGCCCACCGAAAACGCCACAGGTGAAGTGAAGTCCTTTGGCTATGGTGTATTACAGCTATCGAGTAGTATCGGAATCATTGTAAAGCAGTAAAAAGCAATGTCGTAACGCGACCGGACCTAAGGACCGGAGTAGTAAGTAGGTGGTAATGAGTAACCGTCACTGTCATGTGACAAACACCCCCCCACCTGCACAATGCCCAGCTCCAGACAGCCGCTGCGCTCCAGCTGCTCCGACACGTCCAGGTCCTCCTAGGGGGGGTAGGGGGAGAGGGAGGGGGGGAGAGACACAGCAGCCGTACGACGCCCCGTGCGACCAAGCGAACGTGTTGGTTCCGTACTACCCGGCAAGCCACACGTACCACTGATTGCTCGTACAACCCTTCCTATCCGCCTTCCCTTGCGCGTGCCAAAGTGCAGCAATACACTATGTACGGCAACAATACCGGTATCTGCTACACCCTCATACACACACACACACGTTCTTAACACACACGTTCCTACTCGCGGCCAGTTTTCTTAACACACACACGTTTCGCCTCGCGGCCAGTTATTTGAACACACACAATGTACACCTTTGGGTCCGTATAGGCCATGACGAAGTGCGGCGGGAAAGCCAACCGCCGGGCCCACACCCGCACCCCCCGGCGGTTGAGGTAGTCGATAGGGCCCTTGAAGCCGCCAGACGTGCTGGGTGGTGTGTGGGGGGGGCGGGAAGGAGAGGAGGGGTGGTGCGGGTTACGAGGAAAGCAACAGCAGCAAGGGCGGCGAGGGCAACGGGTGCGACTGAGTTGGAGCACCGACAGGCAGCAGCAGCAGCGGGCGACGGAGCCGGGACGAGCGGGCGAGGGAAGCGGGTAGGTCCAGGTCGCGATGCACCCCCCCTGGCGTCCCCCGCTCCTCCTTCACGGTACCCCACCACTGCTCCATCACTCGTACCTCGCACCCCCATGACGGGGGAGTGCATGGTGGCTCGTACCCCCATGACGCTGCTTGCCGTACTCACCCCCACTCGGGTACGACACCGCGGTACGGCCCGCAGTCCGTACAATCCGTACCCAGATCGCAAGCCACCTGGATCCCCCCTGCCGTCGTACTCCTGCTGTTGCCGCCACTGCTCTGTATCACCGGGGATCCGTCCTCGCAGACCCCGTTACGAGCCTGTCAGCAGCCAGGGAGGGCGGCCAGGGACCGGATAGTCACAGAGGCAGCTAGGGACCGCACAGCAGTAAGCGACCCATGGGTCAGGTGCATCCGCTGTCCTGCATCCTGATCAGCTCCAGACCTCCAGTGCTGCCTGCTATTGCACATGCGGAAGGCCATACCAGAGAGAGACCTTCCTACGCCGCTGGCATGCCTGCAGCTACTTGTTAGTTACCGCATTCATTCCTTCAGCAACCATCACTGGGCAACACACCGACCCACCGACCCACCGACCCACCAGCGGGCATGTATCTGTGCAAATGCCCCCGCCGCCTCCCTCGCCGCCGCCACCTCCTGCTGCTCCTCCGCTAGCCAAACCTTCCGCAGCGGCGCTACGTATTCCGCTGCTGCTGCTTGGCCCGCCGCTGCTGCCTCCGCCCTTCCCCGCCCCGGAGGACGGCAGGGCGCCGCTGCTGCCAGGCAGGAAGGAGGCGGCGGCAGGAGGCGGGTGCGGGCTTCGGAGCTGGGAGGCGGGAGTGAGGAGCAGCAGGGCTGGGAGTGGGGAGTGGGGAAGGAGGCGGGAGGGAGCGGGGCCAGTGGGGAAAAGGGAGATGTGTCGGGATGACAGACCAGCAATCAAGGGGGCAGGGGCAGGGGCCTCGTCAAGAAGAAGGGAAGATGCAAATGGAGGGCTGAAGCTGCTCAGAGAGCGGGAGCCGCTACCGTCGGTAGGTCGGGCACAGCTCCGTACTCATGTGAGATGTGACGCATTGCGCTGCTAAGCAGACGGCGAGGATGAGAGGACGGCGAGGGGAACCCCAACCGCAACCAGGGACAGTTGGGGGCCCCTGGTACTTCCTCCCCATGCAGGATGTATGACATCAGCAACTAGTGCCCCTTTGGCAGTTAGTCGGTTAGCAGCAAAGTATCCGGCGTAAGCAGGTTCCGCAGGTTGCGCTTACCCAGCAGCAAGGCCTGCGGTGGTTTCCACATGTCCATTTCGCCTCCGACGCCCTGGCGTACAGGCTCGCCGCACTTAGCACCAGCTTGACTTCATGTGCTGAATGTTGGGTCTGATGTAATCAAACAATGGCAAAGACCGGCATAGCGGTTTACGCGCATACTGCAATCATGTCGAAAGTTCAAAGCAAAACAGACTTCGCCCCACTTTAGCACGGTTTTACTAAATGCGCATTTGCAATATTTGCATTAAATGCATTCCGTGCCAGCGCGCTTGTGCATGGCACGATAGGAAAGGGTTTGTGGTTGGGTTAACCGACACTCTGGTAATGCCACTTGCCGCTGCTACAACGCCTTCGCGGTATTAGCAGTGCGCTAGAAGCGTTTGTAAAGGTTCTAAAACGTTACTACTGTTTCAGTAGATTTACTTAGACTGCCTCTGTGCTCTATACCTGTCTTGCCCGAGTACACGCTTAGATCTAGCGCGGGGTTGTTAGCCTAAGAGTACATACTGAAGATGGCAGCAGAATTGGAAAGCCGACTTAAAAGCGCCACGGAGCTTGGGACATCTGACATCGCAGGCGCCTTGGAGCAGCTTAAAGGACTCGTGCTTGAAGACAGCAGCAATGATACTGACGCAATTCGGATAAAGGAGCAGGCTATATCCCAGCTATGCGACCTCTACATTAAGCAAGGCAACGCGCAAGGACTCGCAGATCTGCTGACATCCCTGCGGTCGTTCTTCAACGCCATTCCCAAAGCTAAGACGGCGAAGCTCGTACGCAGTATTATTGACTCCATTGCAAAGGTTCCGGGGTCCACGCAACTACAGGTGCGCCTTCTAACAATGCTTTACATGGCGATCTGCGCGGGTTGACCCCCCATAAGGCTTAGTTACAAGATCCAGTTACAAATCTTACTGTCCTTACAATATTCCAAGTTTATTCAGTTAAATCGCTTGAGTTTGAAACGTTACTCGAGGTTTAACTGTTCGAGGCTTCCTAACCCCCCCTCCTCATCCTGCTCCCCCCCCCCCCGCCTGCGCACGCCAGGTGGAGGTGTGCAAGTCGCAGGTGGAGTGGGCTCGCGGCGAGAAGCGCACCTTCCTGCGCCAGCGCATCGAACTGCGGCTGGCCAGCCTCTACCTGCAGGTGGGGGGGTGAAGGGAGGACACTGACGAGGCAACTGACGAGGCAGGTGGGGGCCCGGCCTGCTGGCAGGGGTGGTATGGACCCGTGCTTGCGGCCCATGGCAGGGGGCCCGAGCGGGGACTCTACCTCCTCCCCCCCGCTTGGTGGTGCCACTGGTAGCAGCAGCGTGTGGGGCAGCAGGGGGGTGTCCGGGTGCCGGGGGGCGCCCTGACCCCCCGCACAGCTACCTCTAGCGGCACCACCCAGGGGGGGAGGTGGGCGGCCAGGGAGCGGAGCGCGAGGCAGCCGGGGGGGCCAGCCGCCAGCCGCATGTACGGCAGGGCCCCGGCAGGCGGCTTGGTGTGGTGCGAGAACAGCGTGTATGTCAGTATGTGGTGTGTGTAGTTGAGTAGGACAAGAGCAAGCAATTGGGAGAGGTTCGCATGTGAACCGCGAGTACAGGCAAAAACAGAGGTGACCAAACCTGAACCGTAATTCCAAAACTGCGTAAATAGCTGTTGCTGGATGTAAGAAGAGTGGCGGGTGACGAGTGACGACGCATGTCGGTGATGCTGATGGTTGTCGGAAAACTAAAATACTACCGAGAACTAAAGCCCAGTCAGTATGTGGTGTGTGTGTACAGTGCTGCAAGGGTCCGGGTGGGACCGCCGGAGCAGTGGGCAGCGGGAGCACCACAGCCGCAGCCCTGTGCTCGCTGGTGAGGGCCCTCCACCCGCCCTTGCCTCACATGGAATGGAACCTGTTGTGAGGGGGCTTCCGGCCTCTCCTCCCTCCTCCTCGCCCCGGAAAGGGTCTAACACCTTGAGAGGACACGCGGAGGGTGCGCAGGTCCCTACCTAAACCCTAGTGACGCAGCTCCCGTTCTCCCTGCTCCCCACTCCCTACCCAAGTACCCCACACTTCACACCGCCACCCCCCTGCCCCCCCCCCCCACCCCCCCCGCAGGTTCGGGAGTACCCAGCGGCGCTGGCGCTCATTGGCACGTGAGTGGGCCTGGGGGGGAAGGGGTTGGGGTGAGTGGGAGGAGGAGACCCACGGGTCTGCCGCCTCATGCCGGGTGCTGTCCTCCGTTTCCCACATGAACCCCAGCAGGACTGATTCCGACCACACACACACACGAGTGCAGTCCGGCGCATGTGGGATTCCCCCGCCTGTGTGCCCCGTTGGGCCCCCCTTGCTCTCCGTGGGGTGGGTTGGGGGGGGGGGCATGGGGCGACCCGGGGGCTCAGCCCCAGCCTGTCATCGCCCGCTCCCCTCCTCCTGTCACGGTCTTCCCCTCCTCCTGTCATGGTCTTCCCCTCCGACTTCCTCACACCCTTCCCCCTCTCCCGCCCCCCTCCCCCCCAGCCTGCTATCTGAGGTGAAGAAGCTGGACGACAAGCTGCTGCTGGTGGACATATACCTGCTGGAGAGCAAGGGTGGGGGTGGGGGCGGGGGGAGGGAGGGGAGGTGGGGGCCTGGGGGGCAAAGCGCACACAGGTTGTGGAGGGCTGGCACAGGGTGATGAGAGGGCAGGGTGTGGAGTGTGGTGAGAGGGCTTCGAGCCGTGTGCCTGCATGACTCCCCCCCTCCCTGCCCCTTCCCACCCCCCCCTCCCTCCCCTTCCCCCCCTGTGCAGTGCACCATGCGCTGCGCAACGTGCCCAAGAGTCGCGCCTCGCTCACCGCCGCACGCACCGCCGCCAACGCCATCTACGTGCCGCTGCAGCTGCAGGCGGAGGTGGGGGGAGGAGTGGGGAGGGAGGGGCAGGGGTTGTTTCAGGACCAGCCCCTTGTAGGTGGGTGGGCGGGGGGTGTACGACTGCCGTTTTGTGTAGGGGCCGCTGAAGAGCGCTTCCGGCCCCCTGGTCTCACCTCCCCCTTACCTCCTCCACCTTCCTCCCCCCGCCCCGCCCCCCAGATCGACTGCCAGAGCGGCATCCTGTGTGCCGAGGAGAGGGACTTCAAGACCGCCTACTCCTACTTCTTCGAGAGCTTCGAGCAGCTGGCGGGACTGGAGGACCCACGGGCGGCGCAGGTGGGGGGGGGCGGGCGGGTGGAGGGGGTGAGAATAGGACTGGCTGCGCGTGGGTACGTGTTGGTGCGCGTGTGAACAGAGCTGTTGCTTCGCGGCTCAGTGTACCTAATCCCCCCCTCCCCCCCACTTTAGTTGTTTGCATTTCATATATAATTTTCCCTCCCCCCCTCCCCCCCAGGTTCTCAAGTACATGCTGCTGGCCAAGGTGATGTTGGATCAGGCGGAGGACGTGCCGGGTGAGGGGGGGAGGGCGGAGGACGTGCCGGGTGAGGGGAAAAAAAGAAATTCCAAAGTGTGGTATGATAATCCCAAAGTGAGGGGGGGAGGGCGGGGGGGGGGTGAGGGGGGGTGAGGGGGGTAGCTTTGATTAGGGCAGCCCGGGAGCTTGAGACCACGATACTTTAGGGACACGTTTTGTGGCACAAAACACATCCGGTGCCTGTGTTTGTACCTTGGACTTGTACCTTCCTAACCACCGCCCCCCTCTCCCCCCCCTGTAGGCATCATCAGCTCCAAGGCGGGTCTCAAGTACGCGGGCCCCCCCGTGGAGGCGATGCGCGAGGTGGCGGCGGCATACCGGGACAGGTCGCTGCAGAGGTTCCAGGTGGGGGGGAGGGTGGGGGGAGGGAGGAGGGAGGGGAGGTGGGGAGGAGGGAGGGAGGAGGGAGGAGGAGGTGGAGATGGGGGGAGACTTGCATGGCGTGCACGCGCCGGCAGGGTCACGCTGGCCTCTTCACTGACCCACCCCTCCCCTCCCGCCCCGTTCGGCTCGACTAACTCTCTTCCATTCACCAGGAGCTTGTCATCACCTTGTTTGGCATCCTCGATCAACCCACTGGGTATTCTCCTCCCCCCTCCTCCCCCCACCCAGGACGTGCTGTCCGCCCACTCCGCCCAGCTGGTGGAGGACGAGGTGGTGCACACGCACCTGGCCGCACTGTACGACACGCTGATGCAGCAGAACCTGGTACGGCTGATCGAGCCGTACAGCCGGGTGGAGATCAGCCACGTGGCGGCGCTGATCGGGCTGCCGCTGGAGACGGTGGAGGCGAAGCTGAGCCAGGTGGGGCTTGGGGGTGGGGAGGAGAGGAAACGTATGGGGGTTCAGAGATTCACGGGGTGGGGAGGAGAGAAGGTAATGCGTTATGCGGGTATTGAACGGGTTGTATCTGTTGTTGAAAGGCCCAAAAGAGGAATAAAAAGCCACTGGCCCACCGCTCCTCCCACACCCCCTCCCCTCCTTCCCCCACCCCCATTCTCAGATGATCCTGGACAAGAAGTTCAGCGGCACTCTGGACCAGGGCGCCGGCTGCCTGGAGGTGTTCCCCCCCGCCCCCGCCGACACCACCTACCCTGCCGCGCTGGAGGTGCTGGATGCGCTGGGGCGCGTGGTGGACACCCTGTTCGTGCGGAGCACCCGCGTGGTGGCGTAGGAGGGGGGCGGGAGGGGGGGCGTGAGGGAGGGGGGGAGGGAGGGGGGGAGGAAGAATACCCAATGTGTCGAGTAGGGCCAACCTACTAGGGGGGGAGGGAGGAAGGGGAGTAATGAAAAAAGAAGCAACCGGAGTCCCAAGCGCATGTAATTCGACTTATGTGATGAGCGCATACGGCGAGGGAGGTAGGAGGCAGGGGGTGGAGAAGAGGAAGGGGAGCACTGGGAGCGGGGATTGGGAGGGAGAGGAGGACCGAACGGCGTGACGGGGCTGTAGAGGGGTGGAGGGGAGGGGGTAGGGGGCCATGGGTTGGGAGGTTGGGTTGGGAGGTTGGTGCATGGGGATGTCTGGAAGCGGGGGAGTGGTGTTGCATGTGGGGGAACGGGAGTTGCGGTGAGGAGATCTAGGTGGTGGGAGGTGTAGGAGGGGAGAGGGGAGGGTGTTGGCGGTGTAGAGCAGGCGGCGAAGGGGGGGGGACGCGAGGGAGGTATCGCGGGTAACAACTCCTGCAGTCCAAACATGCATGTAAGTGGTCATATGCAATGAGCCCCTGGTCGTCTGGAGCCTCTACACTCAATCCTTTGTGCTGCGGGCTAATTACCGAAAAGCTGGGCCGCCCAGTTCTGGCAATCGCATTCTATCCAAGAGCCGCTGGGGCGGAGGCGGCAGGTGATGCGCCCCTACAGTATCCAGGAGGCCATTCATCACGGTGTGTGCACTTGCACCCAGAAACGTTCAGGTTGTAATGGCGTGAAGTAAATCAAGAAGCGCAACCACTTGAGTATTAGAGGGCAACGAGGAATCTGTAATCTGGCTTATCCATTTCTGAAGCTACTACTTTGTTATTACGCAACCGCAAGAATGTAGGACAGTACGACAGTTTAAAAAGACAGCGGAGTTTGTAACAACTCACCTACTCGCTGACAACGCCTGATGGACGCACTAAGAACTTGCTTCGCTGCAGCGTACTTGGTGATAAAGCCCTACGATAACTAGTTGCCAGGTGCCAATGGAGGGGACTTTTTGTTGCCTAATGAACAGAACTTCGCCATGCGGTATGCACAGTACAAAGACGTCCACTGCTGGGCCGTAATTAATAGATCTGACGGTACAAACTCCCGTGATGCCATCTTGCAGGTGATGGAGATGTCCCGCCTGCCTTTACGTATAAACCGCCTCCCGCACAAGCGGGTGTGCCCCAGCACTATATGCCAGATATGCTGCTCTGCCCCAGCGATAAGGACAGCGAGCACGAAGCTCTCCAATGCCAGCAGCCCAAGCGGCAAAAGCAGAGCCATGGGCACGACGCCCTGCCCGGAAGCAAGGCACCGAGAACGGAACGGTGGAGAATGCTAGAGGCAGCACAACAGCCTCCACACGCCGACGGCGAAACGCTTGCCTCGGGCACGCACCCAGCGCACATGGCAGACCCAGCAACCCCGCTTTTTTGCCCCAGCAGCAGCAGCAGCAGTCGCAGCGGCGGAAAGGGAAGAACCCTCTGGAGGCCCGAATAGCCTCTCTGTTTCCTTACCAGGGCAGGGAGGGCTGTGAAGCGGCGGACGCCATGTGCCACCTGGCGCGATCCGCTGCGCGAGTCCTGCTGAACGATGTGCCGTACCCGCACTGCCTGCGGCTTAGCGCGTTTGGCAAGTGGTGGAAGCGGCTGATGACGCGGCGCGGGCAAACTGATACGGCGCCGTTGCAAGAGCGGTTGCTGGCGATGTGCCAGCAGTGGCCGCATGTGTTTGAGCTGCAGGGGCAAGGGGCGGGGCAGATGAGGTCATGTTCTGACTGCTTCTTTAGCTTCTGAAATTCTTCAATTCAAGAAAATCATACGTTATTTGTATGTTCATGCCATCTACCCTGCGCTTCGTGCTTTTCTCCATTAAACTTTGTGGTCAGCGCTGTTCGACGCCCCATCCCTTATGCACCACCCTCCACATGGGGTCCAGCAGGATCCCCAAATCCGGGTTGCCTGCCCAGAGCTGGTGCGTGTGGAGGAGAAGCGGCGGGCCTTCAAGGCCGCCAAGAAGGCCGCGGTTGGGCCCATCACCCACGTCGTACCTCCTGCGGGACAGCTGCGGAACAAACCCACCGGGCAGCAGCACCCTGGCTGGGGGCCGTCGGCGCGCGGGACGGCGCGACACCGGCTCTCAGGCCAGCAGAGCCCTCGCCCCTGCCACCTCAGACGCCTCGCCCCTGCCACCTCAGAAGCCTCGCGCCTGCCACCTCAGAAGCCTCGCCCCTGCCACCTCAGAAGCCTCGCCCCTGCCACCTCAGAGGCCTCGCGCCTGCCACCTCAGAAGCCTCGCCCCTGCCACCTCAGAGCCCTCGCCCCTGCCACCTCAGACGCCTCGCGCCTGCCACCTCAGACGCCTCGCGCCTGCCACCTCAGAAGCCTCGCGCCTGCCACCTCAGAAGCCTCGCGCCTGCCACCTCAGAAGCCTCGCCCCTGCCAACTCAGAAGCCTCGCGCCTGCCACCTCAGATGCCTCGCCCCTGCCACCTCAGACGCCTCGCGCTTGCCACCTCAGAAGCCTCGCGCCTGCCACCTCAGACGCCTCGCCCCTGCCACCTCAGAGGCCTCGCGCCTGCCACCTCAGAAGCCTCGCGCCTGCCACCTCAGTACCCTCGCGCCTGCCACCTCAGAAGCCTCGCCCCTGCCACCTCAGAAGCCTCGCCCCTGCCACCTCAGAAGCCTCGCCCCTGCCACCTCAGAAGCCTCGCCCCTGCCACCTCAGAAGCCTCGCGCCTGCCACCTCAGAAGCCTCGCCCCTGCCACCTCAGAAGCCTCGCCCCTGCCACCTCAGAGGCCTCGCGCCTGCCACCTCAGAAGCCTCGCCCCTGCCACCTCAGACGCCTCGCGCCTGCCACCTCAGACGCCTCGCGCCTGCCACCTCAGACGCCTCGCGCCTGCCACCTCAGAAGCCTCGCGCCTGCCACCTCAGAAGCCTCGCGCCTGCCACCTCAGAAGCCTCGCCCCTGCCACCTCAGAAGCCTCGCGCCTGCCACCTCAGATGCCTCGCCCCTGCCACCTCAGACGCCTCGCGCTTGCCACCTCAGAAGCCTCGCGCCTGCCACCTCAGACGCCTCGCCCCTGCCACCTCAAAAGCCTCGCGCCTGCCACCTCAGAAGCCTCGCGCCTGCCACCTCAGTACCCTCGCGCCTGCCACCTCAGAAGCCTCGCGCCTGCCACCTCAGAAGCCTCGCCCCTGCCACCTCAGGAGCCTCGCCCCTGCCACCTCAGAAGCCTCGCCCCTGCCACCTCAGAAGCCTCGCGCCTGCCACCTCAGAAGCCTCGCGCCTGCCACCTCAGAAGCCTCGCCCCTGCCACCTCACAAGCCTCGCCCCTGCCACCTCAGAAGCCTCGCGCCTGCCACCTCAAGAAGCCTCGCGCCTGCCACCTCAGACGCCTCGCCCCTGCCACCTCAGAGCCCTCGCCCCTGCCACCTCAGACGCCTCGCCCCTGCCACCTCAGAGTCCTCGCCCCTGCCACCTCAGAGCCCTCGCCCCTGCCACCTCACAAGCCTCGCCCCTGCCACCTCAGAGGCCTCGCGCCTGCCACCTCAGAAGCCTCGCCCCTGCCACCTCAAAAGCCTCGCGCCTGCCACCTCAGAAGCCTCGCGCCTGCCACCTCAGAACCCTCGCGCCTGCCACCTCAGAAGCCTCGCCCCTGCCACCTCAGAAGCCTCGCGCCTGCCACCTCAGAAGCCTCGCCCCTGCCACCTCAGAGCCCTCGCCCCTGCCACCTCAGACGCCTCGCGCCTGCCACCTCAGACGCCTCGCGCCTGCCACCTCAGAAGCCTCGCGCCTGCCACCTCAGAAGCCTCGCCCCTGCCACCTCAGACGCCTCGCGCCTGCCACCTCAGAAGCCTCGCCCCTGCCACCTCAGAGCCCTCGCCCCTGCCACCTCAGACGCCTCGCGCCTGCCACCTCAGACGCCTCGCGCCTGCCACCTCAGAAGCCTCGCGCCTGCCACCTCAGAAGCCTCACCCCTGCCACCTCAGACGCCTCGCGCCTGCCACCTCAGAAGCCTCGCCCCTGCCACCTCAGAAGCCTCGCCCCTGCCACCTCAGAGGCCTCGCGCCTGCCACCTCAGAAGCCTCGCCCCTGCCACCTCAAAAGCCTCGCGCCTGCCACCTCAGAAGCCTCGCGCCTGCCACCTCAGTACCCTCGCGCCTGCCACCATCAGAAGCCTCGCGCCTGCCACCTCAGAAGCCTCGCGCCTGCACCTCAGTACCCTCGCGCCTGCCACCTCAGAAGCCTCGCCCCTGCCACCTCAGAAGCCTCGTCCCCTGCCACCTCAGAAGCCTCGCCCCTGCCACCTCAGAGCCTCGCCCCTGCCACCTCAGAAGCCTCGCGCCTGCCAACCTCAGACGCCTCGCCCTGCCACCTCAAGCCCTCGCCCCTGCCACCTCAGAAGCCTCGGCCCCTGCCACCTCAGAAGCCTCGCGCCTGCCACCTCAGAAGCCTCGCCCCTGCCACCTCAGAAGCCTCGCCCCTGCCACCCTCAGAGGCCTCGCGCCTGCACCTCAGAAGCCTCGCACCCTGCCACCTCAGACGCCTCGCGCCTGCCAACCTCAGAAGCCTCCGCCTGCCACCTCAGAAGCCTCGCGCCTGCCACCTCAGAAGCCTCGCGCCTGCCACCTCAAGAAGCCTCGCGCTGCCACCGTCAGAAGCCTCGCCCCTGCCAACTCAGAAGGCCTCGCGCCTGCCACCTCAGATGCCTCGCCCCTGCCACCTCAGACGCCCTCGCGCTGCCACCATCAGAAGCCTCGCCCTGCAACCACAGACGCCTCGCCCCTGCCACTCAAAAGCCTCGCGCCTGCAACCTCAGACGCCTCGCGCCTGCCACCTCAGTACCTCGCGCCTGCCACCTCAGAAGCCTCGCGCCTGCCACCTCAGAAGCCTCGCCCATGCCACCTCAGGAGCCTCGCCCTGCCACCTCGCAGAAGCCTCGCGCCTGCCACCTCAGAAAGCCTCGCGCCTGCCACCTCAGAAGCCTCGCCCTGCCTCGCCCTGCCACCTCAGACGCCTCGCGCGCTTGCCACCTCAGAAGCCTTCGCGCCTGCCACCTCATGCGCGCCGGACCTCGCCGCGCGCGCTGCCGGC